>CM075978.1:0-88180 GCA_038087875.1 Malacoraja senta
CGGCTTGGCAAGCACCCGGGACACCTATCGTTTAATTCTGATCGAACCTCCCTCTCTATCTCTCTCTGTGTCACTCTCCGTCTCTGCCCGCCATCCGTTTCCGTGACTCCGCTCTGCTCTCAGCCCGCTCCTCATCCGCAGGCACAGCCGGTCACCTTGCACATGCGCACTGCCACGGCAACTGGTCGGCGCCGTGCACTTTTTCCCTCCCTTTGCATTGTGAGAGATCTGGCCGTCATTGCGACCGCTGAAAACTAACGCAGAATCACTCCCTGGAGCTGGAGTAACTCCCTGGAGTAATTCTTGCTTCTTGGTTTCCTGGTCCTCCAAAAATATTCATAGAAACATCGAAACATAGAAAATAAGTGCAGGAGGAGGCCATTCGGCCCTTCGAGCCAGCACCGCCATTCATTGTGATCATGGCTGATCATCCTCAATCAATAACCCGTGCCTGCCTTCTCCCCATATCCCTTAATTCCACTAGCCCCTAGAGCTCTATCTAACTCCAAATGGAATTTAAACAGGAGTGGACCCACCACCACCAAACTTCAAACTGAAAAATAACAGCCTATTGTGCTTTATCTGTTTATTTATTGTGTATATATATGGTCTATGGTATATAGACACTGAACATTTATCTGCTGTTCTGTATTATGTTTACATATTCTGTTGTGCTGCAGCAAGCAAGAATTTCATTGTCCTATCTGGGACACATAACAATAAAACTCTCTTGACTCTTGACTTGGACTTAAGCAAAAAAGGATTCTTGGGGAAAAAAGTGCTACCTTAAATTTAGTTGCGTCTGGTTGGGTAAGTATGGTAGGGTGAACACTATTCCATGCTTTAATTGTGCGGGGGAACTCCATGGAGCAGCCAGCATCTCTCGATAGAAGAAATTGGGTGACGTTTCGGGTAGAGACCCTTCTTTAGATTTCCTCTGGTTTTAGTGTTTTTAGTTTAATTTAAAGATACAGCGTGGAAACAGAACTTGTGTGAATGGGTAGATAAAAATGCTGGAGAAACTCAGCGGGTGAGGCAGCATCAATGGAGCGAAGGAAATAGTTTTGGGTCGAGACCCTTCTTCAGACTGATGTGAGGGTGGGGGGGGGGGAAGAAGAAAGGAAGAGGCGGAGACAGTGGGCTGAGGGAGAGCTGGGAAGCGGAGGAGAAAGCAGGGACTACCTGAAATTGGAGAAGTCAATGTTCATACCGCTGGGGTGTAAACTGCCCAAGCGAAATATGAGGTGCTGCTTCTCCAATTTACGGTGGGCCTCACTCTGGACATGGAGGAGGCCCAGGACAGAAAGGTTGGATTCGGAATGGGAGGGGGAGTTGAAGTGCTGAGCCACCGGGAGATCAGGTTGGTTATTGCGAACCGAGCGGAGGTGTTGGTCTCACCGATGTAGAGCAGCTGACACCTAGAGCAGCGGATGCAATAGATGAGGTTGGAGGAGGTGCAGGTGAACCTCTGCCGCACCTGGAAAAACTGCTTGGGTCCTTGAATGGAGTCAAGGGGGGAGGTAAAGCGACAAGTGTAGCATTTCCTGCAGTTGCAAGGGAAAGTGCCAGGAGAGGGGGTGGTTTGGGTGGGAAGGGACGAATTGACCAGGGAGTTACGGAGGGAGCGGTCTCTGCGGAAAGCCGACAGGGGAGGAAATGGGAAGATGTGGCCAGTGGTGGGATCCCGTTGGTAGACAAAGCTGGAGAAAATCAGCGGGTGAGGCAGCATATATGGAGCGACGGAATATGCAACGTTTCGGGTCGAGACCCTTCTTCAGACTGATGTCGGGGGGGGTGGGGGGGAGGGAAAAAGAAAGGAAGAAGCGGAGACAGTAAGCTGTGGGAATGGGAGGGGAAGGAGAAAGCAAGGACTACCTGAAATTGGAGAAGCCAATGTTCATACCGCTGGGGTGTAAACTACCCAAGCGAAATATGAGGTGCTGTTCCTCCAATTTGTGGTGGTCCTCACTCTGGCCATGGAGGAGGCCCAGGACAGAAAGGTCGGATTCGGAATGGGAGGGAGAGTTGAAGTGTTGAGCCACTGGGAGATCAGGTTGGTTATTGTGAACTGAGTGTAGGTGTTGTGCGAAGCGATCGTGAAGCCTGCGCTTGGTCTCACCGAGTTTGATCAAACGCTGAATAATCCAAACAGATTTTTGTTTGGAAGTGGAAAGAAATAATATAAATTGCATTCATTGCAACGTGTAAAAAGAGATGAGATACTGTATTGTAATTTTGCTGCATGTCATTGTGGTATATATCATGTCTTGATTGGTGAATATGTTTAGTTTGTGACTTTATTTGAAGCAGAAATAATATGTGAATGCTTCATTGACCATAATTCCGACTGGTAACTATGCACTTTGTCCGAACACATTATCGCACGTGTCATGCAAGCCATCTTAAATGACCACCTAAACTGTCATTTGGCAACCTAAAAAGCTGCCGAGGTTGCCCGGCTGGCAACAGAGAAAAAAGATTAAGTGAGAGCCCTGGATAAGGGCCAGGCATTTGCTGCCAAAGGTTTGGTAGAGGCAGAAATTAGCAGCTCACTTAGAAAATGCTTCTTACTCACTTAGAAAATAACAACAAGTTAAAAGACTGGATTGGATAACTATTTATGACTGACGAGAGTATGATAGGTTTTTTAGGCCTCTTGTTGAAATGCGTTCACCAGGAGAAGTGTAGTTCACTACGAACAGTGAGGAAAAGTACAGTTGAAAACATAACTGAAAAGGTACAGGTAAGGATGGACAATTAATGCCTGTCTTATTAATACCGACCTATGCACAGGGCAGCACTCTCCTGCTTTCCTTTGAAACAGTAGCCCAGGGAATATTCACCCGCTTCATCGTGCCATTTCTGTGATCAAGTCACTAGAATGGGAATTAAATTGAATATGAATTTTCTGACCCGGTGGTGAAAATGTTGTTCACACCCGTAATTTATGAGAGGTCCATTCAAGAGCTGATAGCAGTGAGGAAGAAGCTGCTCCTGAATCTGGACGTATATATTTCAGCAACAACACCAGCAACGTGCCTGAAATTCAAGTCAGGTGGTGGAAGTTAGTGGAGTGGCTATTACTAAGGAGAAGGTGCTTGGGAAGCTGAAAGGACTGAAGGTAGATAAGTCACGTGGACCAGATGGATTGCGCCCTGGGGTTCTGAAAGAGGTGGCTTTAGAGATTGTGGAGGAATTAGTGATATTTCAAGAATCACTGGAGTCAGGAGTGGTTCCAGACAATTGGCAAAATTGCCAATATTACCCCGCTGGACAAGAAGGGAGCAAAGCAGAATAGTCAAACTAACCGGCCTAGTTTCTACTTCAGTGGTTAGTAAGATTTTAGAGTCCATTATAAAGGATGAGGTTACAGAGTAGTTAGAAGTTCATTATAAAATATGCCAAAGTCAGCATGGTTTTATGAAGGGGAGACCTTGCCTGATGAATCTGCTGGAATTCTTTGAAGAAGTAAATAGCAGGACAGACAAAGGAGAGTCAGTGGATGTTGTTTACCTAGATTTTCAGAAAACCTTTGCCACACGAGGCTGCGAAAGACAATGAGAGCCCATGGTATCAAAGGGCAGATACTAGCATGGATAACAGGTTGGCTGAATGGCAGAAGGCAAAGAGAGGCAGTCAAGGAGGCTTTTTCTGGTTGGCTGCCAGTGACCAGTGGAGGTCCACAGGGGTCGCTGCTGGGGCCGCTACTGGGGCGTTGTATATTAATGATTTGGAAGAGAAGATTGAAGGCTTTTTAACCAAGTTTGCAGATGATACGAAAATAGGTGGAGTGGCAGATAGTGTAGAGAAAGCAGGGACTCTGCAGAAGGACGGACAGATTGGGAGAGTGGGCAGAGGTAACAGATGGAATATAGTGTAGCAAAGTGTGGAGTCATGTATTTTAGTAGTAGGAATACTATTTTCTAATTGGGGAGGGAATCCAGAAATCGGAGGCGCAGAGGGACTTGGGAGTGCTGGTGTAGGATTCCCAAAATGTTAATTTGCAAGTCACTTAATTTGCTAGCATTTATTTCAAGAGGACTAGAATACAAAACAGGGCTGTAATGCTGAAGCTCTAAAGCACTGGTCAGGCAGCATTTGGAGTATTGTGAGCAATTTTGGGCACTATATCTGAGGAAGGATGTACTGGCTCTGGAGAGGGTACAGAGGAGCTTTACAAGAATGAGTGGGTTAACACGTGATGAGCATTTGATGGCACTGGGCATGAACTCGCTTGAGTTTAGAAGGATGAGTGGGTACCTCATTGAAACTTACCGAATAGTGAAAGGCTTGGATAGAGTGGATGTGGAGAGCTTGTTTCCACTAGTGGGTCATAGCCTCAGAATTCAAGGACGTTCTTTTAGAAAGGAGATGAGAAGGAAGTTATAGAGTAGAATTAGGCCATTCGGCTCATCGATTCTACTCCGCCATTCAATCATGGCTGATCTCTGCTTCCTAATCCCATTTTCTTGCCTTCTCCCCCTAACCTTTGACACAAGTTCTAATCAAGAATTTGTCTATCTCTGCCGTAAAAATATCCACTGACTTGGCCTCCACAGACCTCTGTCTACCCTGTGACTAAAGAAGTTCCTCCTCGCCTCCTTTCTAAAAGAGCTCCCTTTAATTCTGAGGCTATGACCTCTGGTCCTAGACTCTCCCATCAGTGGAAACATCCTTTCCACATTCACTCTATCTATGCCTTTCATTATTCTGTATGTTTCAATGAGGTCCCCCCTCATTCTTCTTCTAAACTCCAGCGAGTACAGGCCCAGTGCTGTCAAGTGCTCATCATATGCTAACCCACTCATTCCTATAATTCTTGTAAACCTCCTCTGGGCCCTCTCCAGAGCCAGCACATTCTTCCTCGGATACGGGGCCCAAATTTGCTCAGTGTCCTCTCCTCCACTCCAGGCCCTCTCCCCCAACAATGTAAGGTCCCACTGACCTTTCTTCCTCTACACTGCCCGCCCCTCCACCTTTCTTAGCATCATCTGCAAATTTGGCTACAAAGCCTTCAATCCCCTTATCCAAATCATTAATATACAACGTGAAGACTGTCACTGGCAGTCAACCTGAAAAAGCACTTTATATTGCAGCTCGTTCTGCCATTCCCTAGCAGCCTGACGTGCGGCACCTTATCGAAGGCCTTTTGAAAATCTAGGTAAACAACATCTACACCCTCCCCTCTGTCTGTCCTGCTATTAACTTCCTCAAAGAAATCCAGCAGATTCGTCAGGCAAGATATTCCCTTCACGAAACCATGCTGACTTCGGCCAATATTATTGTGAACTTCTAAGTACTGCGTAACCTTATCCTTTATAATTGACTCTAAAATCTTACCAGCCACAGAAGTCAGGCTAACCGGCCTATAGCTTCGCTCTTCTGCTTTGCTCCCATCTTGTACAGCAGGGTGATATTCAGAATTTTCTAATCTTCAGGAACCACTCCTGACTAGTGATTCTTGAAATATCACAAGTAATGCCTCCACAATCTCTGAGGCCACCTCCTTCAGAACCCTGGGGCGCAGTCCATCCAGTCCGGGTGACTTATCCACCCTACGATCTTTCAGTTTTCCTAGCACCTTCTCCTTAGTAATCAGCACTCCACTACTCTTCAGTCCCTGACTCTCTAGGATTGCAGGCACACTGCTGGTCTCTTCCACTGTGAAGACTGATGCAAAAAAGTTAGTCTGAAGAAGGGTCTCGACCCGAAACGTCACCCATTCCTTCTCTCCAGAGATGCTGCCTGTCCCGCTGAGTTACTCCAGCTTTTTGTGTCTATATTCAATTCCTTTGCCATTTCTGCAGCGGCCCAACGTCCACTCTTGCCTCTTTTTTACTCTTTATCTATCTGTAGAAACTCTTGCTATCCTTTTTTATATTATTGGCTAGCTTACATTCGTACTTCATCCGTTCTCTCCGTATTATCCTTTTAGTTACCTTTTGTTGTTCTTTAAAAACATCCCAATCCTCTGGCTTCTCACTAATCTCTGCAATGTTATATGCTTTCTCCTTTGCTTTTAAGTTGTCCGTGACTTCCCTTGTCAGCCATGGTCGTTTTCTTCTCACCCTGGAATCTTTCTTCCTCTTTGGAATGAAATGATCCTGCACTTTGCGAATTATCCGCAGAAATTCCTGCCATTGATGCTCTCCTGTCATTCCTGCTAAAGCCCCTTTCCAGTCAATCTTTGCCAGCTCCTACCTCATGCCTCAGTAGTCCCCTTTGTTTAGCAGTAATACCAACACATCCCATTTCATCTTTTTCCTTTCAAATTGGAGGTTAAATCTTATCATATTGTTTAAGAAAGAACTGCAGATGCTGGAAAAATCGAAGGTAGACAAAAAGCTGGAGAAACTCAGCGGGTGAGGCAGCATCTATGGAGCGAAGGAATGGGCGACGTTTCGGGTCGAGATCCTTCTTCAGGTGCACCCCCACATCAGTCTGAAGAAGGGTCTCGACCCGAAACGCCACCCATTCCTTCGCTCCAAAGATGCTGCCTCACCCGCTGAGTTTCTCCAGCTTTTTGTCTACCTCTAATCATATTGTGGTCACTAACGCCTTGTGGTTCCTTTACCTTACGTTCTCTTGTTAAATCTGGTTCATTGCATAACACTAAATCTAGAATTGCCTTATCCCTGGTAGGCTCCACTACAAGCTGTTCTAATAAACTATCTCGGAGGCACTCTACAAATTATTTCTCTTAGGGTCCGGTGCCAGCCTGATTCTCCCAGTCTACCTGCATGACCACCGTAGCATTTCCTTTCCTACATGCCGATTTTATTTCCTAATGCAACTTGTACCCTATATCCTGGCTACTCTTTACGTTCCCATTAGTCTTTTTACCCTTTGCAGTTTTTCAGCTCTACCCACAGGGACTCTACATCTTCTGATCCTATGGCACCCTTTGCTAAGGACTGAATTTCATTCCTTACCAGCCATGCTACCCCAACCCACTCTGCCCTCATGTCCGTCCTTGTGATAGGATGTGTAATCTTGAATATTTAGCTCCCAATTCCGATCCTCTTGTAGCCACGTCTCCGTAATGCCTAATTTCTTTAGTCAGCGGGTGGTGAATCTGTGAAATTCTTTGCACCGAAGGCTATGGAGACCAAGTCAATGGATATTTTTAAGGCAGGATAAATAGATTCATGCTTAGTGCAGGTGTCGGGGGTTATGGGGAGAAGGCAGGATAATGGGATTATGAGGGAGAGATAGATCAGCCATGATTGAATGTTAGAGTAGACTTGATGGGCTGAATGGCCTAATCACTTATGACTTATGACCTTTTGTATCTGCTGCCTGATGGGAAAGGGAAGAAGGAATGACCGAGGTGTGAGTTTAGAGATACAGAGCCGAAACTGTCCCGTTCAGCCCACCGAGTCCACGCCGACCAGTGATCCCCGTACACGAGCACTATACTACACACAAGGGACAATTTTTGCCAAAACCAATTAACCTACAAACCTGCATGTCTTTGGAGTGTGGCAGGAAACCGGAGCACCCGGGTGATAGCAGGAGAACGTACAAACTCCGTATAGACAGCACCCGTAGTCGGGATCGAACCCAGGTCTCTGGTGCCGTTGTCCTTTGATTATATGTTCTGCTTTCCCGAGGCTTCGTGAAGTCTAGGTAGTCGATGGGGAGGTGGAGGGGCTGGTTTGAGTGATGCGATGAGCAGAGTTCACTCCTTTGTGTAATTTCTTGTGGTCTTGGACGGAGTAGTTGCCAGACGGAGTAGTTGCCAGCTGTGATACATCCTGATGCTTTCGATGGTGCATTTATAGAAATTGGTAAGAGTCAATGAAGACATGCCAAAGTTTCTTGGACATGAGGAAGTAGAGGCATTGATGTGGTTTCTTGACAGATATTTTGCATTCAATAATCGCTGTTTCACAAACTGAAACTGTTTAAAGATACAAAGTGCTGGAGTAACTCAATGAATCAGGCAGACCTGCTGAGTTACTCAAGCGCTTTGTCTTTTTTTGTAAACCAGCATCTGCTGTTCCTTGCTTCTATATGGAAACTAACTAGTTCATTATGCTGTCATCGGATTCTTCCAATTGCTATAGGCATATTGAAATGCCCACATAAGTGATAAGTGAATGGCAAGGGGCTGATTCACACAATTGACTGCAGAACACCAACTGGTGTTCTGGTAATGTAATTACAGCTGAGCAAACAATGTGGAGCATCCCTACATCTCAGTGATAAGATGTGGTTTTTAGGAGGTTACTGGACCAAGTGGGACCCATTGGGTCCAGTCCCCCTCAACGCGCGGTTCCGGGAGGGAGGGGGCAGCCTTTGGCCACACATGCCCCACACACACACGCCCCCCACACACACACCCCCCACCTTTTATCCTATCCACTCACGCATAACCCCCAACTGCGCAGGCGCGGCTAGAGAGGAGGGGGGTAGAGATTGAGGGGGGGGGGGTGCGTGGCATCACAGGGGAGGGCTGGTTCCAGAACGCAGTACTCCACCACTCACCCATGGTCCCAATATTCACCACTCCCTAGAGAGGGAGGGGTGGGGCAGAAAGGGAGGGGAAGAGAGGGAGGGGGTTGAGAGGGAGCAGGAGGTAGAGAGGGAGGGGGAGGGGGTAGAGGCAGCACCTACCCAGGTCGTAGAGCAGCAGCCTCCCCACCAGGCGCCCGGCCTGAGCGAGGCCCGGAGCGATCTGAGGACGGTCAAAAGCAGCGGAGGGCCGGCCGATCGTGGCTTCAGCGAGGGGAAGCCCACCCACCCGCGTGACAGACGATCGGGCAGGGGAGACGGAGAGGAGGTCGTCCCATGTGACGGCCAGAGATCGCCAGGTGGGATCGGGATCACCAGCGAGGAAAAGGCGTCATGATTCCCCGAGTCCCTGCGATCGACAGAGGAATCACAGGTCTCCATAGATGGCCTTTCCCAGAGGGAGTAATGGCTGCCTGGGCCACCGCACTGCCCCGCGCCTGCGCGCAGATAACGACCGCCGCCGCCATGTTTTAGAACTTCAAGGAGCCCAGCGGAGCGCGCAGCATGACCTGAGCTGCAGTTTAAATAGCTCAGTGACAAATTTAAAGAAATGAAAATTAAGAAGCCAAGAAGTACAGAAGACATAACAGGGGTGACTTCACTCGCAGCGCGAGCAGAGGCAGGCAGTCAGATCCATTGTGACGTCATCAGCGAGACCATCTCGTTTATTTTCTAAGTTATTTGAGATTTGTGAACATTTTCATAAATAACAAGTAATAATGCATTAAATTTTCAGATAAGGCGATTTTTGACATGTCGTAAATCTGTCGGAATGTGTTAAAATGTCACCTTTAGCTCGTCGTGTTTTCGAGAAGATGTGAAACGCACACGAACATCACACACGCAGATACACACAGATCCATGATCAGAGTTTTATAAGTATAGAGATATTTGAATATACCAGCATGGTGATTACGTTGCTGGGCTAGCAATAAATTCAGTGACATTGATCAAATTCCACCATGGTAACTGGGGAACGTAAATTCATGTAGTAGGACTAGGATTTGAAAAAGTTATATTTAGGCCATAAAATTACATTTTTCCCTCCCAAAATAATATCTGGTTCACTTATAGTGTTCGGGGAAGGAATTCTGCCTTCCATTGCTGGTGTGGCCCACATGTACAGATCCATCAACATGGTTAACTCTGACCCAGGTATCCTTCGTTCGCTCGTGTTGTCAGATGACGTATACAGTGGCTTGCAAAAGTTTTCATACCCCTTGAACCTTTCCACATTTTGTCACGTTACAACCACAAACGTAAATGTATTTTATTGGGATTTTATGTGATAGACCAATACAAAGTGCTGCATAATTGTGAAGTGGGAGGAAAATGATACATGGTTTTCAAATTTTTTTACAAATAAAAAACTGAAAAGTGTCGCGTGCAAAAGTATTCAGCCCCCCTGAGTCAATACTTTGTAGAACCACCTTTCGCTGCAATTACAGCTGCAAGTCTTTTGGGGTATGTCTCTACCAGCTTTGCACATCTAGAGACTGACATTTTTGCCCATTCTTCTTTGCAAAATAGCTCAAGCTCAGTCAGATTGGATGGAGAGTGTCTGTGAACAGCAATTTTCAAGTCTTGCCAGAGATTCTCAATTGGATTTAGGTCTGGACTTTGACTGGGCCATTCTAACACATGAATATGCTTTGATCTAAACCATTCCATTGTAGCTCTGGCTGTATGTTTAGGGTCGTTGTCCTGCTGGAAGGTGAACCTCCGCCCCAGTCTCAAGTCTTTTGCAGACTCTAACAGGTTTTCTTCCAAGATTGTTCTGTATTTGGCTCCATCCATCTTCCCATTAACTCTGACCAGCTTCCCTGTCCCTGCTGAAAAAAAGCATCCTCACAGCATGATGCTGCCACCACCATGTTTCACAGTGGGAATGGTGTGTTCAGGGTGATGTGCAGTGTTAGGTTTCCGCCACACATAGCGTTTTGCATTTAGGCCAAAAACTTCAATTTTGGTCTCATCTGACCAGAGCACCTTCCTCCACATATTTGCTATGTCCCCCACATGGCTTGTGGCAAACTGCAAACGGGTCTTCTTATGGCTTTTTTTCAACAATGGCTTTCTTCTTGCCACTCTTCCATAAAGGCCTGATTTGTGGAGTGCACGACTAATAGTTGTCCTGTGGACAGATTCTCCCACCTGAGCTGTGGATCTCTGCAGATCCTCCAGAGTTACCATGAGCCTCTTGGCTGCTTCTCTGATCAATGCTCTCCTTGCCCGGCCTGTCAGTTTAGGTGGACGGCCATGTCTTGGTAGGTTTGCAGTTGTGCCATACTCTTTCCATTTTCGGATGATGGATTGAACAGTGCTCCGTGAGATGTTCAAAGCTTGGGACATTTTTTTATAACCTAACCCTGCTTTAAACTTCTCCACAACTTTATCCCTGACCTGTCTGGTGGGTTCCTTGGACTTCGTGATGCTGTTTGTTCACTAATGTTCTCTAACAAAGCTCTGAGGCCTTCGCAGAACAGCTATATTTATACTGAGATTAGATTTTATTTTTTATCTATTTATTTATTTATTCCGAACAAGTAAAGACATTAAAGACATTAATATTAACAAAATCGAAATGATCAAACAATTGGACATTACAATCAATATTTACAAAGCAATGAGAAGAACAAAATCAAGGTTCCAATGTCCAACTCTGTGTCTGTACAAGCTCGAAAAGGAGTGAGAAGAAGAATAACTTATTAAATCTCACCCCTTTTCCCCAACACTTCTATCATATTTAAAAATCAATTCCTTACTAATAATAATACTACCCTAGGCAATTTCCCATAATACCTACAGACATATATATACATACAACTATTATGTACATACAATCTTCATATTTGAAGTACCCAAACATAAGTGAACAATAGTAAACAAGATAAACATCAACAATAGTAACAAGATAAACATCAACAATAGTAAACAAGATAAACATCAACCCCCACTTGTCAACCATCCCCTCCATCCCTGTACCCCTTGAGAATTATTTTTTTATATATCATTTTAAAATGATTCATGTTTGTGCATTGCTTCAATTCCCCGTTCAATTTATTCCACACTCCTACTCCACAAACCGAAATACAAAAGGTTTTTCTAGTCGTACAGACTTTTTGTTTCTTAAAGTTAAGATTACACACAAGTGGACTCTATTTACTAATTAGGTGACTTCTGAAGGCAATTGGTTGCACTGGATTTTATTTAGGGGTATCAGAGTAAAGGGGGCTGAATACTTTTGCACGCGACACTTTTCAGTTTTTTATTTGTAAAAAAATTTGAAAACCATGTATCATTTTCCTTCCACTTCACAATTATGCGCCACTTTGTGTTGGTCTATCACATAAAATCCCAATAAAATACATTTACGTTTGTGGTTGTAATGTGACAAAATGTGGAAAAGTTCAAGGGGTATGAATACTTTTGCAAGCCACTGTAGCTGGCTGTTGGCTTCAGTCGTCGTCCAACATGTTAACAGAATTGGTCGCCCGACGCGTCACAAAATGCATCGTGTTGTCGTTTCCGGGGATCGCCACGAGGAGGCTTCTGTCATGATCCCCTAATTGGGAGCAATTAGGACTGGACTATATACGATAGCAGTCATGTTCGTGAATAAATAAACTAGGCAGTAAACTAAGCATGCAATAGTTAAAGCAGTAGTTGTAGAGGGATTAAATTGAGAGGAGAATGCCTTGTTGATATATTAGGTAACCAGGAAAGCTACAAACTGTGTTAAAGAAGGAACTGCAGATGCTGGAAAATTGCAAACTGTTCTTGTTTATTTCAAGGTGAACTGATTGATTAAAGAGGTTATGCATTTGTTTTTTCGCGGCATTGGTGAAGCCATATTTGGAATATGTGTACAGTACTGGTTGTACCATTTCGTACTACTAAGGAAATATGTATTTTGCATTTGATTCGCTCCAGAGGTTTCCTACGTTGATACTTGGAATGGCAGCGCTACCTTATGGGGATAAGTTGGGTGGATTTGGTTTGTATCTACTGGAATTTTAAAGGATTGGGAGGCTTGTCTGAAACGGAAGATCCAGAGGGCTTGACAGGGTGGATATGGACAAGATGTATTTTGTGGGATGATCTAAAACTAGAGATTAAAAATGATGGGTCATCTTTTAAAGGTAAATTGTGTGAAAGTTCTTTTTCTTTGCGGGGGTAGTAGAAGCAGATTATATTTGAACTATTTTTAAGGCAGAGGTAAATTTTTTCTGATAATCAAGGGTAGCTGGGATTGTAAAGGTGAGGCAATCAAATCGCAAAACTGGCTTAAGAGTCATACAGCATGGAATCAGACCTTTGGGCCCAACTTCCCTATGCCGACGAAGATGTCCCATCTGCACTAATCCTACCCACCCATGTCTGGCCCATATCCCTCTATATCTTTCCTATCCATTGTACCTGTCCAAATGTCTTTTAAATGTTATTGTAGTACCTGCCTCAACTTCCTCCTCTTGCATCTTGTTCTATATACCCACTATGTTACCATCTATGTGGAAAAAGTTGCCCTTCGGACTCCTATTAAATTTCTCCCTTTCACCTTAAACCTATATGCTCTGGTTCTTGATTCCACTACCATGGGTAAAAGACTGCATTCACCCAATCTATTTCCCTTGTGATTTTATACACCTCTATAAGATCACCCCTCAGCCTCCTGCGTTCCAAAGAATAAAGTCCTATCATAGAAACATAGAAAATAGTTGCAGGAGTAGGCCATTCGGCCCTTCGAGTCCTGTCCAATACAGGGAGAGTTTTGAGCCCTATCCTGTCCAAACTCTCCCTGTAGCTTGGGCCTTCAAGTCCTGGCAACTGGCTTAAGGAATCGTGGCTCATTAATTCTAAACTGTTCCATGGTCTAAACATAGTTACTTCATAATAAACAATGCATTCATTATTTGAAGGATCAAGATGGTGCTGCAGAATGGCAACACTTTACATGAAGCTCCTCTTGTGATAGTTTTTTGCTTATTTATCCATTCCAACACTGAAAGTGATTAGTTCCACCGTTGAAAGTTTTATCAACCATATTTCAAAGGAAATGGTGGATGACGGATCTCTATTATACTTGACGCTACCGCAGAGATGTGAGTGTGAGGAAAACATGGAGGTGTGACTGCAGGTAGGGGATAGGTAGCTCCAAGTGCAGCTGAAACGATGGGCAACACAGCAGCCGCCCTACCCAACTTCTAACTAATGTTCAATCACTCAAGAACAAGCTTAACAAACTTAGTGCAAGGTTGTGTTCTTTGTTTCACCGAAGGATGGCTTGCTTACCCCTTGACACTGCTATACAACCGAAGCATGGACTAAAGACAAGGGGAAAAGTCCTGAGACAAGGGGAAAAGTGATGGTAGCTGCTTAATGATCAAAGTTTTGGGGCACACCAATATATGACTGTCTTAGATCAATTCTGCTCCCCAGATGTAGAATACTTGTTCATAAAATGACACAATCTTTTATAGATTGTTCCCGATGTTGGGGAAGTCCAGGACAAGGGGTCACAGCTTAAGGATAAGGGGGAAATCCTTTAAGACTGAGATGAGGAAAAACTTTTTCACACAGAGAGTGGTGAATCTCTGGAACTCTCTGCCACAGAGGGTAGTTAAGGCCAGTTAATTGGCTATATTTAAGAGGGAGTTAGATGTGGCCCTTGTGGCTAAGGGGATCAGGGGGTATGGAGAGAAGGCAGGTACGGGATACTGAGTTGGATGATCAGCCATGATCATATTGAATGGCGGTGCAGGCTCGAAGGGCCGAATGGCCTACTCCTGCACCTATTTTCTATGTATCTATATACTGAGGGAACTAGGTTTTTCCATCTTGTTGGCCATCTACATACCCAAACTAGTGCCAAGGTGGCACTGAACAAATTATGCTTGGTTGTCAAAGCTGATGAAATAGCAAACCCTGTTCATCACCACCAGTAACTTCAATCAAGCTAACTGAGAAACATACTCCCCAAATACCATCTGCCCCACTTGGGGTGTTAAGTCTCTTGATTGCTGCTACACCTCCAAGTCGGCTAATCACACTATTCCACACCCTCATTTTAGGCAGTCTGATTTTCTGTCGGATCTGGTTCTGTCAGCTTGCAGACGGAGGTTGAAGCACGAGACTCGGAGTAATACAGCGGTGGTCTGAGGAAGCCGATTGTCTACTTCAAAACTGCCTTGAGTCGGTCGACTAGGTTATATTCAAGACCACTTCATCAACCTGAATGGGAATACCTCAGACGTCACCAGTTTCATCAAAAAATACACTGATGTTTTGACAACGACTATTAGATTGCATCCAAACTAGAAACCTTTGCACATCAATATCTGTGATAATTCAGATCGATAATATCGCTGATCGAATGTGTTATCAAAGGCACCTTGTTTTTCATTAATGTGCTGTTATGACATTTGCCGTTAATTAGTAATTCTTACAGCGTGTAGAACTTGGATCCTTTTAATCAAAATCATATTCATGACTCACTTACCTCTTTGCAGTTTGAGGCATTTATGTGTAAATTCCAGTTCCGGTGGCGCTGTGAGTCGACTGTCTCGACGGCAGTGGGTTGGTTGTTTCGACTCTTTTTGGGTATTTTTTGTATGTCCAAAAATATGTTTTAGTGTTTCTCTGTATGTCTAGTGTGGGGGGTGGTGGGGGGGAATAGAGAAACCGTTTTTCAGGCACCTACCTCGACAGAGAGGCGACCTTCTTCCTTGTAGCTTCTTCAACCCCTCATCGTGGCCTTACAGCTGCTTTGGTGTGGCCTTTCCTGGAGTCAGGCCCAGAGCTTCAGCGGCGGCGCAGCGGGGACTGTAACATCGCAGACCCCCTTGCCGGGGATCGCTGGAGAAGCGCTGCGGCCTACAACATCTTGGAGCCTCGGTCTGTAGAGCTTCTGGCGGCAGGTGTGGAGCAGACCTTCCATCGTGGAGCGGGCGATCCCTCGCCAGGGGTCGCCGGAGATGTGCTGCGACCGCCGGCCTGTCGCCTACAACATCTGGAAGCCACGGTCTCCAGTAAGGAAGTGGCCGATTTGGGAGCTCCAGGCCTTGGGGTGTGCTCGACCTGTTCCGACCATCCCGACCAGAGGGCTTGAGCATCGGGCCGCCCGTAGCGGCGACTATGGAGGGTCAGGGCCCCGACCACGGGTGAACAAGGGAGGAGGAGGAGGACTGTCTGAACTGTATTGCCTTCCACCACAGTGAAGAATGCTGTGGTGGATGTCTGTGTTGAATTATGTTGTGTATTGTGTCCTTTTTTAATTGTAACGCTGCATGATAAATTACATTTCACTGCACCTATTGGTGTATGTGACAAATAAATTTGAACTTGAACTGCATTTGCTTACATAACAGTGAATTCACTTGAAAATAATTCATTAGTTGTGAAGCACTTAGCACATAAAGGGACACAAAGTGCTGGAGTAACTCAGCGGGTCAGGCATCATCTCTGGAGAGCGGATAAGTGGTCAGGACTGTTCTTCCAAGCACAGCACATCCTGGGAAAGAGATGGGTACAGCACATCCTGGGAAAAAGATGAGTGCTGGAGGTAGTGCCGATATAAATCCCAACCTGCCTTTAACTCCACTTGGATCATTTCTGACATATCCATGCCTTTTCTGAACCTCTGTGTCCATCTTGGGAGACACGCTATCTACTGACATTTACTATAAACACATCGACTCTCACACCTATTCCATAATGTATGGGGCACCTGAAGTTGCTTCAAAAAAACCTGGATAGAGCTATTACAGAGCTGCCAAGAAGTATGGATTTTCCGTATTTTGTACGGAAATGCGGTCAGAATACGGATGTATGGATTTGCTTTGTAAAATACGGATTTTTTCAAAAACAGCCCGACTTCCTGTTTGATCTTGCTGCTTAAAAAATGCATTGATATAAAAAGTCATACTGAAACTTTAAAAATTATAGCAGATTAAATCTATTAGTATTTTAAATTTCAAGAACTGGTTAGTTATTTTTGTACGCTTTGATCTGCCTGTCCCGCTCCAGGTTTAAACAACGCTGTCAGTTTAACGCGTGGGAATTTTAAACGCTATGGGTTCTAAAAATAGCTCTCCCAGCTGGATAGTTATTGCCTTTACACATAGCGCTATGGGATTTACACAGCGCTATGGGTCACAGACTGTTAGGGGAGGAAGAGACGGAGGAAGAAGGAGAGAGGGAGTGGGAGGGAGGGAATAAGAGGGGGAGAGAGGGAGGGGGAGGGGGAGGGGGAGGAAGAGTGGGAGGCATCCAAAATGGCTTCTACATCATCATCTGGTGCTAAAAGCAGGAAACAGCCGTTCAAACAGCAGTATACAAAGAGATGGTAATGAATGCCCTGTCAAGTAAGGTGCCTAGTAGACGTCAATTGGTAGCAAAGTTATGCATTGTACTCTTACATGGGTATGACCGCACATAAAAAATAACACTTTTTTCAGCAAAATGGCACCGTGTAAAAATACTGATTTCCTCGGCAAAATACTGATTTTCAGGTACTAGAATACTGAAATGCTCTGACAAAACTTGGCAGCTCTGCTATTATGATTATATACAAGCCATCACTGTACTTATAGATTCTTTGTCAATATGTATACCTAATTTGAAGAGAGGACCATAATTTGAGCTGGAAATATGGAAATAACAAGCCCAATGTAACAGATGGGGTTGCCTTGCTAGAAAATTCAGAAATTTGGTTGGTTATCATCTTTTATCATTAGTAACTTCAACCTAATTTCTCAACTGACCTACAGACTGAGACTAAGTCACACTGAACCAGTGGCATACATTTGAAGATTATCAATACTCAATTATTGTCCTCTGAACTGAATTCTAATTCACTCAGACTGATAAAACCATTTGGCCATAGATTACACATCTATTCTCAAGGCAGAATTCCTCCGCTTACTGAACAGAATGTAAACATGTAGCAAATGTTTATTTTTAAAAGGACAGTGTCTGTTCACCTCACTTGTACTTAAAAGGAATTAACTTTTGATTGCACTTGAGGGAAGTGGTGGTTAGAAGGAAGCAATGGAGTTTCTTCCATGCTTTGGTCTATATGCATTATTATTAGAAGTTTTAATAGTGAGTTTATGCTGCTTTTATAGACACCAGAGACTGCAGATGTTGGAATCAACGAGATTATATGTTTAAAGCGAAGATAGACACAAAATGCTGGAGTAACTCAGTGGGTCAGGCAGCATTTTTGGAGAAAAGGAAAAGGTGGCGTTTTGGCCCTTCTTCAGACTCGGGAGAGGGAAACGAGAGATATAGAAGGTACATAGAACAAATGAATGAAAGAAGTGCAAAAAGCAACGATGATCAAGGACAGGTGGAGCCCACAATGGTCTGTTGTTGGCTGTGGGGAAGGTAATAACGTGTGATTCAAACAGTGAAACTCAGCAGGATGACAGTGAAACTAGTACGATGACTAAGGGTGGGGAGGGATGGTGTGAGAGGGGATGCAAGGGTTACTTGAAGATGGAGAAATCAATATTCATACCACTGGGTTGTAAGCTGCCCCAAGTGAAATATGAGGTAGTGTTCCTCCAATTTGCATTTGGGCTCACTCTGACAATGGAGGAGGCCCAGGACCGAAAGGTCAGTATGGGAATGAATGAATGAATAAGTTTATTGGCCAAGTATTCACATACAAGGAATTTGCCTTGGTGCTCCACTCGCAAGTGACAACATGACATACAGTGACAGTTAGGAATGACACATAAAACATTAAACATTAATAATAAAACTATCGATTAAACATGTGAATTAATTACAATACCAGAGCAAAAGGAGGCAACAGATTTTTGGTTATTGAGTAGAGCTACAACTCGTGGAAAAAAATGTTTTTATGTCTGGCTGTGGCAGCTTTGACAGTCTGGAGTCGCCTTCCAGAGGGAAGTGATTTAAAGAGTTTGTGGCCAGGGTGAGAGGGGTCAGAGATGATCTTACCTGCTCGCTTCCTGGCCCTTGCAGTGTACAGTTCGTCAATGGAGGGAAGGTTGCAGCCAATAATCTTCTCAGCTGATCGGACGATTCGCTGCAGCCTCCGGATGTTGTGCTTGGTGCCTGAGCCAAACCAGACCATGATGGAGAAGGTGAGGACAGACTCTACGATGGCCATATAGAATTGGACCATCATTTCCTGTGGCAGATTGTGCTTCCTCAGCTGCCGCAGGAAGTACATCCTCTATTGTGCTTTTTTGACTGTGGTAGATGTTAGCCCCCCACTTAAGGTCCTTGGAGATGACGAATCCCAGGAACTTAAAAGACTCCACAGATGTGACTGTGGTGTTGTTGATGGTGAGTGGGTTGAGGAGAGGCGGAGCTCTCCTAAAGTCTACAATCAATTCCACTGTCTTAAGAGCATTGAGCTCCAGGTTGTTGCGATGGCACCAGGACGCCAGCTGTGACACTTCCTGTCTGTAGGCAGATTCCTCTCCATCCTGGATCAGTCCAATCAGGGTTGTGTCGTCCGCAAACTTGAGAAGCTTGACAGAGGAGTCAGTGGAGGTGCAGTCATTGGTGTAGAGGAGAGGGGAGAGTACGCAGCCTTGCGGTGCTCCTATGCTGAGGGTCAGGGGGTCCGAGATGAGCTTTCCCAGCCTTACATGCTGCTTCCTGTCTGTCAGGAAGCTGGTGATCCACCGACAGAGAGGTTCAGGCACAGTCAACTTGGAAAGTTTGGAGTGTTGTAGCTCTGGCATAATGGTGTTGAATGCAGAGCTAAAATCAACAAACAAAATCCTCGCATAGGTCTCCTGGCGGTCTAGGTGCTGGAGGATGAAGTGCAGGCCCAGGTTGACAGCGTCATCCACAGATCTATTGGCCCGATATGCAAACTGCAGAGGGTCCAGCAGGGGGTTTGTGATATTTTTCAGCTTGGCCAGCACAAGCCTTTCAAGGGTCTTCATGACTACAGAGGTCAGTGCGACAGGCCTGTAGTCATTAAGACCAGTATTCCTTGCTTTTTTGGCTACAGGGACAATAGTGGAGACCAAAGATACTCCACCATAGTATCTTTGGTGGAGACTGGGAGGGGGAGTTAAAGCGTTTGGCAACCGGAAGATCGTGTCGGCGAAGGCAGGCTGAGCGAAACGATCGCCCAGTCTGCGCTTGGTCTCGCCGATATATAAGAGTCCACACCTGGAACAGTGGATACAGTCGATGACGTTGGGGAAGGTGTAAGTGAACCTCTGCCTCACCTGAAAGGACTAACCATACAATTGAAAGGCTCTGTTTTATCAATGCTTCCTGAAAAAATTGATTTTGCAGGTTTTGCTTTGTACCTGCAATAAAAATAGAATAATGCTGGTGACTAATCCCTCTACTTTTATTAACTTATTTCCCGGGCGTGGCAGCGGAAACCTCTTCATGTTAAATTTGCAATCTGGGTATGGCATGTGGCGTTATGCATTTCCATGCTGTAGGTGTGATGCACAATTAATTGAGTGATTACTGGCTAGGTTGGCATTGCAAGTAGATCCCTGAACCTAAACCAATGTTGTGATTGTTAATTTGTAGGATATCTACCAACGGTAAATAGTTTAAGCAGTTTCTTGGTATGTTCTCTGGTTTTACAGTTAATTAATCAATTATGTAAGAAATTTGCTTTGTTATATTGTGCATACTTGTAGCTGGAAAGAAAATGTTATTGTGCAGCATTATTACGCTCAAATTTCCCAAACTCTTTGATCCTTTTAAACAGTCAGCTTCTTTAGCAACAAATAAAAGAATTTTGCGCAAACATGTTAAAAAAAAAAGTGTCCTTTTGTTCTCATGTTATTCGATGCAGTAGTTCTTGTGTTATCTAAAATAATACTAATGAACAAATCAGACTATTGCACTGCCTATGATTTGATTTTGAACTCTTGGTCATCTTGATGAATAAAGTTTTGAATGTCTTCTCGCTGAGATAAAACAAACAATTTTGAAGTAGGTCTTTAATTCTGTTTTATACAGACAACTATTATCAATTGTGTTCTCCCTGCACTCCCATAATAGCTATTCCTTACCCTTTATTTAGAGTAATGTTGAGTCTGTGTAGCAGTCCACCAGAAACATTGTCAATCAGTGTTTGACCCTGACCCAGGACATGGGACATCACACACCATTACTTTGAAGTTATTTGACAGTAGAGCAGTGTTTTCAGGCTGAGAGCACTAGTGGTATCCTGCTGCATATTACAGAGTAACTCTGCCACATTTGTGAAGTAAATCTAATGCTGGTAAATCTAATTTGTATTAAGCTTTGAACTAAATTCATGTTTAAGGCTGGAAAAAGCCATATCTTTTGTCCTGGATTTTGTACTTGTCAGATTCTTGCCTTGATCGGAATATAATAAACATACCCCAGTACTTTCCATAGGTAAATTAAGTCGGAATGTATCCATATGCAATATTTTAAAGTTAGAAACACCAAGAGTTTAGCTTGATCCTTTATTGTCTCCATGCTCTTTTAAACATGGTCATTATTTTGTATTGAAGGTACCATAAGGGAATAGGATGAATTATGCATTTGCTCACTCCCTGAGGATTCTGTCTAGCCAGCATGTTAAGAGGGGAATGTAATGATTGTGGTGTTGACATATTAATATCTTGGATTTTGTGCATCAGTTAGAAGTCCACAATATTGTCTAAACAAATATAGTTTGTATTTATGTGTTCATAAATTTACAAATACAATATGAAGAATATGTAATTAATAAAAATCTTCCATACAAACTAATGTTTACCTTAAAAATCTGTAATGACTGTGACCAGTATGATAACTAGGATAACAGAGAAATCATAAAGTCCTTGGTGATTTATAATTCGGCATTCCTCAGGGAGACAAATCTAATTTCATTTCTGCATCGAGCAGATGTTATTCTTTCCTGCTTGTTTCTAAAACAAAAGTGATATGCTAATTTCACCCGCATCTCACTAGATCTCCCCCCCCCCCCTTTTCTTGAGGAGCTCCTTGCACTGGCCTCATCCCAATGGCATTCGTGCTCCATTTTTGACAGACACTGGGATTTTGACATTTTGTGGAAGTTGCCACTAGCTTGACAACCTTCAATCTGGACTCTGGTCTCTCTTTCTCTTGAAGTTATAGGTTTAGGTCTATTTTTGTCACATGTACCAAGGTGCAGTGCAAAGCTTTGTTTTGCATGCTATCCAAACAGATCACATATACCATACATAAATAAATCAAGTCACACTCAAATACAATAGATGGAGCAAAGAGGAAGATACAGAGTGCAGAATATAGTTCTCAGCATTGTAGCGCACCAGTTCCATGGACAAGTCCAATGTCCACAAACAGGTAGAGGTGAATAGGATAGAACCCTAGCTTATGGAAAGACCGTTCATACTCCTGATAACAGTGGAGAAGAAAATTGCTGAGTCTGGTGATGTTTGTTTTTTTAGCTTCTGTATCTTCTGCCGGATGGGAGTGAGGAGAAGGACGAATGACTGGGGTGGGACGTCTTTGATTTGTGTTTGCTGCTTTTCCACGGCAGCGTGGCGTAGATGCAGACACTGGCCAGCAATACAATCTAATCCTATTGAGAAAATAGTTAAATCAATAAATGTAGGAATAGTGTTGTGGGTATTCATGGCAAGACTGGTCGTTACAACAAAGATTTAGACATGTTACATGAAAATCTTGAACTATGATCATCCTGGTTGTTAGCAGCATCACTCATTGCCAGGTGTCCAACTGCTACCAAAGACCAAAGGTAATTATCACTAACTCATTACAACATTGGAGCTGACCACGGGTTTAATTTGTCTTAAATTCCATACTTGTTAAACTCTCAGAAAGACCATGAGACACTGGCAGAACAATTCATGTCAAGTTTATATATCCAGAAACGGGTTTTAAGTATCTCAGCATAAACCAGCGGTCTTGGATATATACAGTAAATGCATCTCTCACCATCTCTCCCTCACCCAAGTCGTACCAGCTTCAAAGTCGTCTTGTTGAGTCTCACCTAGCAAACAGCTAACAATGACCGGTTTCCTTTATCATCATTAGTTTTTTTGCATATCTTTCATTCATTTGTTCTACATCTCTCTGCAATTGAAAAGAAACCAGAACACCTGGAGGAGAGCCACATGGTCAAAGGGAGAATGTGCAAACTCCACACAGCATGGGAGGTCAAGATTGAGCCTGGATGGCTGTAGCTGTGATCCAGCTGCTTTACTAGTATTGCCACTGCCAAGCTTGAATAATTCAGTAACAAAATTAGAGGATTCATTGGCCTATTTTCCTGATGCACTATAGTTCCTTTGCCAAAGGTCAACCGCACATTTTGTATATTATAGGTGGAATTGGTCCGTCCAAAAAGTGAAGATGTATTCACAAATAGAAATTCAGCAGGCATTAAGTATATTTAATAACTCAAAGTCAAAGTCAATTTTATTTGTCACATGCACCCGAAGGTGCAGTGAAACTCACCAGCACATTTAAAACTTTGCTATATTATCGAACCCTACATTTGTACATTTAACATTCATTAAAGTTGCACATATTTTGCTTCTGATGGCAGGTCAATATTCTTCATTTTGATTTTTTAAATTACTCAGGTTGTTCCAAGTTTTAAATGCTTTGCTTCAGCCACAACCTGCACCAGTGATTTTTTTATCTTTTAAACGATGAGTAGATAAATATTTACAAGTGAAAGATTGGACAAGAAAATGACTAGGAATTCAGGAGGTCACGCGGCATTTGTAGCATGCTGGTCAAGACCATTACCTGGGTTACTGTATATATTTGGACAGGTACATAAATACACCCTCTATTATTTGATATTTTTACCTATTGGAGAACACTGCATATATTATGTTTTATGCTTGTATCAGGTTGCCCTTAGGCCTCTGACACTCCAGCCAAAATAATCCAAATGGTCCAAACCCTCCCTACAGCTAATACTCTGTAATCCATGCAACATTCCTGGTGAACCTCTCTTTTTCACGAAAGAGTTAGCTTTATGGCTAAAGGAATCAAGGGATATGGGGAACAAGCAGGAACGGGGTACTGATTTTGGATGATTAGCCATGATCATATTGAATGGCGTTGCTGGCTCGAAGGGCCGAATGGCCTACTCCTGTGCCTGTTTTTCTATGTTTTTATGAACCTCTTCTGCTCCCTGTCCAAAGCCTCCACATTCTTCCTGCAAAGTGGCGACCAGAAGTACATACAATACTCCAAATGTGGCTTAACCAAGGTTTTATAAGCTCCTACATGACTTTCTAACATTTGTGCTCACATCCTTCGTACGCCTTCTTTACCGCCCAATCCACATGTTACCACTTTGGGGGAAGCTGTGGACCTGCACCTCAAGATCCCACTGTGCTTTAGTGTTCCTAACATCTACTGTACAAGTTTTTCTGACATTTGACCTCTCAAAGTTTTACATCTACCTGAGCTGGGAAACAATATCTTGGTTTAAAGTCTCATCTGAAAGTGATAGCGTAGACCCCACTCAGTACTCCACCGTGTTATAGCCTGAAATTTTGCGTTGGTTGTCTGGAGTGAGATGTCGAAAGCAACTTTGTTTTAACTTTTAATAATGTGACCAACTGAGCACAACTGATATGGTATGGACTTCTGTTTAATAGACTTTGGAATCATCACTGACCTATACCAATTCCCAGTTCACCAAAGAACATTCTGTGGTGTCCCATTGATTGTGATAAAAGGTTGTGGTTGTTGCCAGCAAAGTCAGAATTTGTACCCTATTCATAATTGCCCTTAAATGTAAAGGATTCACAATTCCCATGTCCACCCCTAGTTGATATGACTAGAAAATTCATGTTCAGAGGGAGGTCAAAGTTACTTTTACTCCCAAATACGTACATTTGAATGCATTTAGTGTAGGTTTTGAGATTGCCCAGTAGTGCCCCTATCTGGGGCTATTCATCCCCCTTGATTTATTGTTTTATGCTCTTGACCTAATTGCTTCCCATTCTCAGATTTTGACATTTTGAATTAAAATTACTCATTCCTCTGATTGAAATCCTTGCAAACACTGGTGAATGGTCTATTTTTAAGATTACCTTCCTGTTCCAGATTCCTCCTTCACCACCTCCCATCAAGTAACAATAGCGTTGTGCTGTCTACCCTCCTAAATTCTTCAACCAACTTAACTACCACATTTACCTATTTAACTTCCAGATTAAATTCTATTCAACATATTTTATTAATAAAAATGGTTACATGGCTTAAGTACGCTTAATTGGTATTTTAAATGAGTTTTATGGGGTTTTGAGGGTTCAGACTTGCTCAATTGCTTTACCATAACATGCAGATGATTGTTGCCATAAGTGGTTAATAGCTACAAAAACTATTTACTGGCAGGGTAAATTATTTTGGCTCTGTACTTGCTTAAAATAACTTTACTGACAGGTCTAGAATAGTGTGTGCTTGGGCTTGACAGGATTAATTGCCATGTTTTTACACATTTATAATGGAGCAGCCAAATCAGGCTTTAGTTGAGAGTTGGCATTCTTCTCTGTAAATTTTAACTTTGATAAAAATATTTTTTGTTCTTTAAAGTCAGTCACTGAGATGTACAGCACAGAAAGAGGCCTTTTGGCCCACTGATTCCATGCCGACCATCAATCACCTATTGACAGTAATCTTATTTTTATTCTCTCCACTATCTCATCAACCTTTCTGCAGATTCTACTCCTCATCTATCCACTTTATTGTTCTAATTTTCTTCTACAGATTCGTGCTCTTTGTTTTACTCTCTCCACTATCTCATCAACCTTTCTGCAGATTCTACTCCTCATCTATACACTGGGGTCTATTCACAGAGGCCATTTAATTTACCAACCCGCATATCTCTAGGAAGCGGGAAGAAACTAGAGCACCTGGAAGAGGTGTCACAATTGAACCCAGATCTTAACAAGTAACAAATTAAATCAAGAATAGCATTTGCTGTTCATTATTGCCCTTTATCAGAAACAAAAAAAAAGTGGCATTTCACATCAGGAACTTTAACTGTGTTTGATACCACCATTTGAAAATGTCTAGTGCTCTTTCTTTCATATTGATACAGCGTAGGAGTGTTCCAAATCCTCATCCACGCCACAGTCTTTGATCATAGGAACTAAAAGCAATCAACCATTACTCAGCAGATCGAGCAATATCTGTGAGGAGAAAAGGCCAGTCGACATCTTAAGGTTAATTTCTTAAAACAGACAACTCTCAGACATTTCGGGTCAGGAGTCTTCATCTGGACCGCTGTTTGTCAATACATCTATTATATTTGTAAAATTTAACAGATACTGTGCTGCTTTCTCATCCTTCAGCACAGGTTCAATGCCAAAACGTTGTCCTGCATGAGCAGTTGTCTTTTGCAACGTTACATGCTGATAGGAACTGGTGTACTCTTGTTCAAAAATGGAAAGCAACTGCCCGCATGACCTTTTCATAACTGATTTCTGGGGCTTGATTTTTAACCAACTTTTCCTGTTCGCTGACCATTACAAAAGCTGCAGGATTAGCTGCAAGGTATCTTTGTCTCCGGTCTACATTTGGTTTCATAGTTGTAATAGAATATACTTTTATTACTGACTAGCAAGGAGCAGTGTTGCTAGGATTGTTTATTTGGAGTTATTTAAAGTAAAATAATTCGTTATATTTTGCACCTGTTGATCAGAATATTGAATAACCTGAAAAAAGTCAGAGGCAAGAAATATTCCCACGATGGAGTTCCTTGGCAGAAATGTGTAAACATTTGGTGATTTTTGAGTAGAAAAACTACGATTCAGTTTCATCTGAGAATGAAATGTGATTTGTACCAAAACTCTGCTTTCAGCTTTTTGTAAATATTGTGCACCCTGATTATATTTCTCTCTCAAATCACTTTTTGTAGCTATTGATCCTTTTAATTTGGAATTTTTATTGTGAATGGACTGTGCAGTTGCTTGCCAGATTCTGGTCATGTATCATTCAACTAGATTTGACTTCAAATCATGTGTAATGATGTGTTACAGGTAGTGTGATGTTAAAAGTGGTGAATGGTCCTGAAGAGAGAATTCGCACCGTGGAAATAATACATTTAATAATAATATTTACTAGCTCTCAGATCACTTTAAAATCGTAAGAAGTGATGATTTATTTGATTTCTCAACTTTTGATAGTTTAGCCAATCTTTGCAATGGCAGTGAAGTGTGCTATTTACAACAATGCTGTGGTGGTGATGGTTAATAGAGCTTTCACAAGGAGTGATATCACACATTTGATAGAAACAGCTGAATTTTGAACTTTCTGGTTGGGATTCTGATTTTGTTTTCCATTCCTCAATGAAACAGCAGTAGATGATTTGGCATAAGGCAGCTATTAACAATGATATGTAGTCCTAGGGAGATGAATGCTCCAGCCAAATTGACAATCAGATTTTCCTTCCTCCTTTGGGATAAAGCTCATGGCTTGTATTCTGTTCCTTCTCTATGAAATGCCTATGAAAGGGATCTATGTATCCGAGATTAACATTCTTGTTGCCCCATGCTTTGTCACTTTGATTACTGTAAGAACAATCTAACAGCGAGGAAAGCAATTCTCTGAGGATATGCTGAGAGGTTAGTTTGTCAGCATTTTATGTCCAGAACTAGTCCTTTATGTAGACACAAGGATCTGCATATGCTGCTTTTTAAAAAACACAAAAGTGCTGGGGTAGCTCAGTGGGTCAGGCAGCATCCCTGGATTGGTGACATTTCTGGGCAAGACTAAAGAAGGGTCCTGACCTGAAATGTCACCTATCAATGTTCTCCAGACGTGCTGCCTGACCTCCTGAGTTGCTCCAGCACCTTGTGTAGTCCTTTACATAGTTTGTTGTTGTTGTTTTGATAATGGGGATATCCAAGGTGATAATAATCCATAAACAACATGGGACAGAGTATTAAATCCCCTTTACCTTTTTTTAAATTGGGGGGGATTTGGGGAGGCTGGGGAAGGTAGCAGAGAATTTGGTGGTATACTGTGACCTGTGAATACCCTTCCCACTGTGTCCTCCCTGAGAGTCCTGATTTTAAACTTTTGTTGTGAAGATATTTTGTTAAGGCGATACTAGGTTTGGTCCCCTGAGAATGTGGTGATTCTGTGAAATCAGAAGTACTCTACTGTTGTGACTGTTCTCGCTGTCCTGGTTAAAAATCAATCTCGATCTCATTGAAGTCCTCCATATTGTGCATTTTTGATTTGTAGCATTCAGATCATAAATACAGTAAATGGATTGTTCCTTGAATAGATTCCAGATTCAGCATAGTAATTGACTAACAGAAGCATGTATTTTAATTAAAGATCCAGATCTACTTAAAATTTCTTAATGTAATCCAAATTGCTCCAAAAATATAGTGAAACGTTCTGCTGTCATTATTTCCAGTTTTGTACCGGGGGTGCTACATTCAGATTACAGCATATTAAACATTTTAAAAATTAGTTATAGGTTATGTTTAGTGCAATCTCTGTTCAGTGCTTTCTCTTCCAAGGAGGATGTATTTCACCCAGAGGGTTCAGAGGTTGTACCCACGTGCTTTAAGCAATTCCGTAGATTTCAACTGTGGCTGAGATTGGACGCCATTTGTAATTCTTGAAAAGCTGGAATAGGTGAATAAATGCGTATTCTGCAGCCTTTCACTTTTGTACTATTTAATCTGATGCAATTAATTCTCCAAGTCATTTTTTGTACAGGCGATTAGCGGCATGCCGTTTAATTGAACAGCAGGATGCTGATGTGTTTCATGCACTGTGACTGTTGGTGTTGATGCAGCTACCCTTGAGGACTCAGTGCTTCTGTGAATGTTCTGCATGATCCTGCGTTACTGTCTAAGGATATGAAAGGGGTTATTGTTGCTCACGATTGCAGAAGCTTGCAGCTAATTAAAGGCTCATTTCTGAGAAGCGTATGCTTTGAATTGTAAGGTGGGAATTTGTTGAGTACTGTCAAAGTCATGGGGGGGGGGGGGGGAGATTTAGTCTGCTACCATATTTGTTTAGAGGGAGAAGCTGTCTTCTGTAGCTTTTATTTTTATCCACTTTATTGTTCTAATTTTCTTCTACAGATTCGTGCTCTTTGTTTTACGCAAGTTTGCATTTAAAGATTTTGACCCAGGTTTTTGACAATCTTAAAGCAAGAGGGGACGTTAATGTGGCAGGGATAGCTAGGGTAGACGCGCAAATTGTGATGTCGGCAACATTTTTTACCTTGGATTCCTAAACTCCAGGGGTGAAGCACATTCACTACGTCCACATATCTATGGTGAGTAGTCTGATCCTAATTCACTAGAATTAAAGATCTATATTCCTTCCTCGGATAATTATTTTGCCCTTGGCTGCTTGACTGCCGGTGCCAGAATCTAGGACAAAATTGCAAAGGTCACGTTCATTGCTGCAGCAACCATTCACTATGCTCCATTGTTTGGCATCCACACGAGAAGCCGCAGCTGCCTTTGGCCTTCAGAATGTGAGAGATGGCCGTTTACAGGCGAACTGCTTTGTTCCAGTAGGTGCTGTGCGCCATTAACATGCTAATATGGGTTACGCTAACTGTTCGCTTTTTGAACTTGACAAAGTATGTTGTGAGATGTGGCCTGTCTGGCTGGACGTTATTTTTTTTTAATGTTCAATATACAATGAGTTTTTCTTTGCCTGTTTTGTTTTTAATTGCGGTATGTAATTCCCACTCTTTGAGAAACATTGCAGTATTTTATTTGCGAGCTATCTACCAACGTTAAAATCACTGTTAACGAGGCAGTCTTATTTAATTGTAAGCAGGAAGGAACGTAGAGATGGGACAAAAATTGTTCCTCAAATAGCTTGCCACTTGTTCCATTCTTGCCCTAAGTGTGTGTGGTGCTGGTGCCTGCAATGTGCGCAGTACTGCCAAAACTGTATGTAATCATGTGGCCTTTGCCTAACCCCCCCCCCCCCCCCCCAATTTTCCTCGATGGTCTAGATATATATAGATCGTGTAAGGGTAGGAAAGACGGCTACAGAATGCCAAAGGCATGTAGAGTGAGCTCGACATTTTTTTAAACTTTGATACTTGAGGAATACAGGATTGTGCTGGAAACCCGGTGACTCTTGTGTAGTGCCTCAGTGTAATCTACTATACTTACATTCTTGTACTCAAGTACGATTGTGCTTATGTATAGTGAGATTTTTGTATGCAAGAAAAGGAATTTAATGTGCCTAGGTACATGTGATAATAAAGTACCATGTATCATATAGACTAGTGAATAAAAAAACATCCTTGAAACAAGGTTCTCTAGATAACGTGTGCCTTTGTTTATTGGTATCAGTGTCATGTTTTTGAAAGCAAATAAAAAGTCTTTCCCAACTAAGATAGAGCAAATATGTCAAGGTTGCAGTGAGGTTTCCCTGGTTGCATGAGACCTAAGCTCCAGGGACTAACAATGTAAATACACTCTGACAACAGTATCCGACAGATTTCAAATTTGGTTTCTATGGAATTGTGTCCATATTATTCTGGTACCAAATTGATTTCTTTCTCCGGCCATAGTATGGCGCATTGCTATAAACTGACAGCTTTGCTTTTATTTTTTCCTTGATTCTTAGCCATGGAATCATCTCCTTTAGTCCTTGTTCTTTCAAGGAGTACAGGTATATAATTCTCTGAAAGTGGCCTCAAAGGGTGGGAAAGAAGGCCTTTGGTACATTGGCCTTCTTCGTCAGGGTATTGCTCGTAGAAGGTAGGACATTATTTACAATTTTGGAAGACATTAATGAGGCTGCATGAGTACTGTTTTTAGTCACTCTGCAATAGGAAGGATGTCGTTAAGGTGGAAAGAGTGTCAGGTTAAGTTCCCGACGGGCCACAGCCATGCCCAGTAACAGGCCTGGCTCGCTGCGGGTAACAAGCATCCTGGAGAGGTTGCCACCGAGCCCGGCCTCTGCTCGCCCTGTGCACTGGAGAGGAGGGAGTCAGACAGAGGTGCGGCAAGCGGGCAGGCGGCGAGAGACATTGCATGGCCTTGGTGGTGGAACGGGCTGCTGTAGGCCCGGCTGCAGCCTGGGGCTCTCCCTGTGGTCTGACGAGCTGTGTCTGTATCCCAATCGGAGAGGGAAGGTCGCCGAGCCTGGCCCCTGCTCACCCCGTGGATTGGGAATCGGAGAGGGGGTGTAAGGAGATAGCGACGGCGGCAGAGGCGGGACAAAGGGCCCGGTGAGACGAGGCAGGACCTTCCGCGCCCTCGAGGTCAGCTGCGGGAGGAACGCCTGGGGAACGAGGGCTGAAGAGGGCCAGGCATGGAGAGAGACATCGGATTGCGGGACAATCAAAATTGAGGCGATGGGAGCAACAGCTGCAGCTGGGTCTGTAACCTGGTACACATGACAATAAAGAAACCATGTTTAGCACAAATATCGTTGACCAATGGACCTGTTCCTTTGCTGTTCTCTTATGGGAAATGTGTCGTCGGGGATGATGCCAGGTTCGGCTTTGACCACACTAACACTCACAGAAGGGTGAATTCATGAAACATTTTATTTACAGTTGTAAGAATGTCCACGACCACAAGGGGGCACCGTCCATCGCTGTCAGGGCATATGTGCCGTGTAACAGGCGATCTTGGGCTTGTCTGGGCAGCTCAGACCAGGTCTTTATAGGAGGAGGTGTAGCGATCTCAGGCTTCTCCAGCAGTTTACCCTTGCTTTGAGAGGAGACACTGGTGGTGTCGGGTTTATCTTGGCAGCTCAGCTTTGGGGCTTGAAGAGGTGGTCTGAGTTATCCTGGCAGCTCAGTCTTTGCCGCTGTGTGTGGGCACAGTTCCTCGTCCGTGGGCAGGAATAGGCACTGACATCTCGGGCTTGCTCCGGTGGCTCAGTCTTAAGGGCCTGTCCCACTTATGTGTCCTTGGCATGCAAATTACGCGACCTCGTGGTCGCGTTGAGCCGCGACGGTCCAGCGAAGGTCGAGCACGACTTCATGCGCCCGCACAGCAGTCATTTGAAGACGGACACAAAACGCCGGAGTAACTCAGAGGGACTGGCAGCATCTCTGGAGAGAAGGAATGAGTGACGTTTCGTGTCGAGACTCTTCTTCAGTCTGAAAGAAGGGTCTCGACCCGAAACGTCACCCATTGCTTCTCTCCAGAGATGCTGCCGGTCCCGCTGAGTTATTCCAGCATTTTGTGTCTTTCTTCAATTTTCTTGGCCCCGCTCTGGGAGTAGAAGTGGGGGCGGATCCGGATCGCAACGGCCATGAGCCCCAAGAACAAGTTCGGCGATCGTTTGCTTGCTTCTGCTGATGTTGCAGGTGAGACGTTGCGTCGCGCCATGGTCTTGGGCCTGTCCCACTTTGGCCGTCAATTACGCGACAGGCCGTTGGTGCGCAAAGATTTTGTTCGCTCCAAAAATGTTGTGTGATGTTGCGCACAACTACATACCCCTCCGCGCTTCTCAGTGGGACTGGCCCCGCGCGACCATACGATGCCCGTGCGCCTCAAGGCGACCACGAGGTCGCGTTATTTGCGTGACAAGGACACGTAAGTGGGACATACCCTTTAGCCTCAATAGAGGCACAGGTTATCTAGGCTTCTTCCTGGCAGCGTAGTCTTGACCCCACAGTGGCACTGGGGGTCTCGGGTTCGGCCAATGTCTCAGTCTTCCATGAACCCGCGATAGGGGAACACAGCTAACAGAGAGGCAACTCACTTTCCCTTCCTCTCTCTCTCTCTCTCTCTCTCTCTCTTCTTTCTTCCTCTTTTCCTCTTTCTCTTCTGCTTTTCTCACCTTCTCCCCTCTGGCTGGAGTGCCTTGATTTTATATGAAACTAAACCAAGTGCAGACCCGTTGGGTCTGGACCCCGAACGTGCTTCAGACCCCGGGGCGGAAATCGCTAGCGAAAGAAAAAAATGGCGTCGTTTTTGGAGCAGAGCCGGTCGGCAGCAGCCGTTATGGTGGCTGGCCAGCAGGAGGAGACAAAATGAGTGAGTGGGGGGGGGGGGGGGGGGAGAAGGATTTTATTTTAAAATGTCTACATAAACACGACGAAATTTAATCAGGAGTGGATACTTGGAATGAAAAGTGAAATCTCTACCGAAATGGAAAAAATCTCGGCGTTTCTGCGTGTGGTGTTGGCGTAGCAACGAATCAAAGGAAGGTTGGCACCCACAAGACAGGCAGAAACACACACACACAGACAGGCAGAAACACACACACAGTTTTAAATATAGATAGATAGGCTGACATGGTTCACGTAGCCAACTAATATCACCTAATTATTACCCATCTGTTCCCAATAATGCTGGGGATTGGCATCTCCTGGTCATTCAGCGAGTGATCGGGATCAATGGCATCGCAGGGATGGGGCGCTCTCACAGAAGATTAAGAGGAGGCAATAGGTCCCCTAACCAGTTCTTTGTGTTTATGGCAGACAAGCAAGCAGTTCTGAAATTTAGCCCCTGAATACTATTTTGTTGCAGTTGTTTGGCTGGCGTGGTTGAAATATCTAATTTGTCTACAGTATATTTGAAGCCGTATTTAACTATTAAATTCTGATATTATCCTTGCCACTGCCAACAAAGGGCTAGAAAGGGTCAATGGGATATTTTGAACAGTAATATTTATAATGTATTAAATAAATCCAAAATGAAGATGAAATGAATAAGGGAAGAAATGAAAGAAGTGTAAATTCATAGGAAATGCCATTAAAACGCAGTATTGTTGTTATTGTTTATTACTGCCCAAATGAATTTGTTATTGATTATTACTGCCCAAAATTGCAAATTGTAGTGAGATTGAATTTTTCTTGTGTGCTGTGCAGCAGTTAAAAGTTAAATATAAGTTTCTGATCTTTAAAATCTGTTATTCATTACTCTACACAGAGTGTTAACATTTTCCTAATATAGCATTGACATTAATAGGTAATTGCAATGTAGCGATAATTAGTTTAGTGTTCTTTTAGGCTTGGATTGAATATGGATAATTTAAAGTAGCACTTGGCCAGATTCCCAGGGTACAGATTCAGAGTTTTCATTTATGTTCAGCTTTTCACTGTTTATTTCATGTAGTATTTATCCTTCTACCGGCACATCAAAAGACACAATAAAGAATCCCTTTGCTATGCTTGGTAACAGTTGTGTGGTTAAATGCAGTATTGAGTTTTGGTGTGCTTATACCTTGTGGCAGTATTGGCTGTGGAGAGGATCTAGGAAAACTAATCTTTGGATGATGTTATGAATTCGATCAAGTCTTAGTTTAGTTTCTGGTCTGAAAGGCATTTCCCTCACTCCTTCGCTGATTTACCTAAGTGTCAGATTAATTTAAGTGCTCAAGTCCTGGTGTGGGTTTAGAATTCTTGGCTTTCTGCTTGACATACACTTGTACCACTAAGTTGAGCTGACATTCTGTTGACACTTCTGTGCCTTTACTTGTCCAACAAACAAATGTGATAACTCGTTTGGTGAGCTTGTTACTCATGTTCCTAGAACAACCATCAATGTCCAGAATCCAGAGGCAGTCTGTCAGTGGGAACAGAGTGTAATTGAGTTCTTTTCTTCCTCAGGCTATTCCTGCTCAGAGAAGCTTGACCTTGGATACAAACCAGCAAAGCATCAATGTTCGAGGTATGTCAATAGCTAAAGACAGCACGTATATCATCAACTGCTCTTTTATCTTCAGCATTTTGATAATGTTTTGAAATTTTAGAGCGTTGTCTTTTGTTTAATGAATCGCCTAACATTACTATTACAATTTAAGATTCCAAAGATAGACACAAATTGCTGCGGTAACTCAGCGGGTCAGGCAGCATCTCTGGAGAAAAGGAATAAGTGATTTTTCGGGTTGAAAACCTTATTCAGACACATTTCCAAATCTGTATTTTGGCTCGATAGAACACTTTGAACTTAAAGAGAAAATTTAAAGTTCTGAGGTTACAGATCTCTCACTGGTGTTACTGAAATAAGTTTTATGGTTGTGAACAGTATCTTAAGGCTGAATTTTACAAAACTTCGAATCGTAAAAAGTGTCTCGTCAAACTTTGGTATGACGTATCACTTTTTGTAATAGTGTGACATTGCACTGTATCTTCTGAAGATCATGCTGAGTTGAGACATGTGGATTTTTTTTTCAAAGCACAGTTGTGGTGTGGTTTCCTTTAAAAAAAAAACTTTGTCACAGTTTTGGTTTACCAGTTCCTTAAAAACATTGAGTGAGAGGCTGTGGAGTCACTGATGTCTTTGCCTCAGTGTAAAGCTTGGATTCCTATGGCACAATACAAACCAATTCACTATTCCCCCAGGCTTGGATATGTGCGGGATTTAATTATTTGATTGAAGTGGTTATCTGTGTGGTAAAGAATCCTGGTTGTAATTTAACGTTGTATTGAAACTTAACTGTCAGTGACAGCAATAAAATTGACAACAGAATGAACTCAAAACGATAAATGTAGATATTTCCTAAAAATAATATTGGAAGGTGAGATTTTGAAAAACATTAATATAAGGGCCAATATCACATATTGACCATTTTTGCATATGTATAGTATGAGTCGAGTCATCTGAAAAAATGATGGGATGACTATTAATAATTTGCTTCAACGTTTGAAAATAAGTAGAATTAGTTTGTTTAGAGCAGTTGGTGGGAAATATAATAAAATTTATGATTCCTTTTTTGAAATTAGTGCAATCTTCAGACGTTAAAGGCTTAAAATTCACAACAAAATAACATTTTCTAAGATCACCTCATCTACTGCTGTTGGTGCTCCCGGTGTGACCTCCTTTACATCGGCGTGACGAAGTGTATGCTATGGACCGCTTTGCCGAACATTTGCAATCAGTCTGCCAAGACCTTCTGGATTCCCCAGTTGCGTACCATTTTAACTCCCCCTTCCCATTCCCACGTTGACATTTCTGTCCTCTTTTTGTGTATTCATCTCTGGCATTTGTGCAAACATCTGCCAATCAAATACCATTCTCAGTTCACTTGCCAGACTTTGTCCCACCCCCATCTAACGTCCAGCTTCCCCTCACCCCCCCCCCCCCAACCCCCTCACTAATCAGTCTGAAGATGGGTCCCAATCTGAAAGATCACCTATCCATGTTCTCCAGAGATGCTGCCTGATCCGCTCAGTTACTCCAGCACTTTGTGCCTTTCCTTGTAAACCAGCATTTGCAGTTCTGTGTGCCCAGAATATTATATAGTTCATTGCAGGGAGATACAAAAATCTTTTTGTGAGAAATGAACAGAGAAGGGAAGCATGTTGTAAGATTCATTTGAGGGGGAACAGAATTTAATGCTGCCTGTTTTAGACGTGTTAATTTGTTGGTGAGTGTTTGGCAAATGAATGCTTCGTTCAAGGGAATGCTGCCAGAAAATCTTTGAAGGCTGGATCTGGAGAGGTCTCTGAGAGTAGGAGCAAAGAAGATAATTGATATTTTAACAGTTTGACCATCTTGAATTGGGGATTAGGTGGGATTGAATTTGTTACAGATGATAGTGGTATCCAAGGAAGAACTGAGTCCTTCTTGGGGGGCGGACAGTGTAGAGCTCCTCACAGCGCCAGATTTGGGTTTGATCCTGATGTTGGGTGCTATCTGTGTGAGGTTTGCACATTCTCCCTGTGGGTTTCCACCAGGTGCTCCAGTTTCCTCCCACAACCCAAAGATGTGTGGGTTTGTAGGCTAACTGGCCTCTATGGTTTAAAAAATATATAGCCCATAGTATAGGTATGTTACAAAACTTACCTTCAGTCGCGCTGTAATTCTGCCACTGGCCGTGTGCGCGATTTTGGCGCCTTTAAGGGGGGGGCGGGGTTAAAACGCGGTTTCTCCTCCCTTGTCCTCGAAATATTTTGTTGGAGTACAAACCTTGGCTGACAAAATCGTTCCTACCGGCGTTTTGTGAATTTTTTATTTTTATTAAATCGTCAATGTCAGCGCTACAGTCATTTTAAAAGCAGCTCCTGAAGCGTCAACGCCGATAACGGGGAAGGATTTCACACAATGGACAGGTAAACGAAAGTGCTTTCTTTAAATGTATAAAAGTGCTTCTTAAGAAGCCTTTAATTCACATTTTGTCATGCGACACGGTGATTTTATTCCCCGAATTAACGGCAGTATTTTTCATGCCAATACGGGGTTAAATTCACCGCAAATCAACGTTCCAAAAGATCGCGTTCCAGAAATCCTCACTCGCAAGATGAATTAAATCCCCATTAATTTACAGGTATTAAACATTCAATTCCTTCCATTTGGCCTGTAAATTCATGAAAATTAGATTTAAAAATTATGTTATATTGTGAATTATTGTGTGAATGTTATTTGGACACAGGCTATTTAAAAATGTTAATCTATTCTTAAGAAATTGATAGATGTTTAGATCTAGTAATTGAATTTTGTAATTAGCTACAATTAGGTAACTAACTAATTATATGCTTTACTTTCATGTCTTCGAAGTAAGATTGTTTCATATTTGTTTCAGAATGCTTCAATCTATAATACCTGAAAATTTCTTTCAGTTACCATAATTTTTAAGAAAGTTATGGGCTTTTAACTGTCCTCGATCACAGCTTTTGTGTTAAGTCAATGGAAAAGCAATAGGGAACTAGATGCTAATTTCTGAGTATGATAATGGCCATAACTTTTTTAATACTGAAGATATGAAAGTGAATTAAGTGTCAAATTAAACTTCTTTTAATGCTTTATCTGATGGGATAAATTGCAGACTTTATTTTTAAAATCTCAAAATTTTGTAACATTGCTACATAGTATATAGTGAGTGGATGCAAATGTTGGATGACATAGAACTAGTGTGAACAGATGGTCGACAAGAACCTAGTGAGCCAAAGGGCCTGTTCCCATGCTGCATCACTGAACTAACCTGAAAGTAAGTAGGTTACTTGTTTAGAAAATAAACCACTCGAGGGGTGGGGGGTGTGGCGAGGTAGGAGGAGGTGTTCACTACTAGGCCTGATTAGTCAGTCACGATTGCATTAGGATTATGAAGAATGGATTCTGCATGAGTAGCCTGCAGGTAGCATGGGCTATGGATGAAAATCCTGGAAGTAGACTTCATGCAAGAGTTGAGTGCCATTTCATGAGTCAAGATACTGGGACCGGGAACAATGAAATTCTTAATTGCAGCTTTGCAGGTACATGAAACGCAACATCACAACTCATTAACATACAATATATTATCAATTATTCTAAGTAGACAAATTCATGATAGTGCAAGCCAAAGTACATAATGCAACCTCAGTTTTCCATAGCAGTTTAGTGGTCAGGGTTATGTTGTAGTTCAAGTGCGTGATGGTGGATGGAAAAAACTTCTTAAACCTGGAGGTAACATTTCCGACTCCTGTACCACCTTCCTGATGGCTTCAGTGAGATGAGAGTGTGGCTCGGGTGGTGTGGGTTTTTGATGATATTAGCTGTCGTCTTGAGACAGCGCTTCCTGTAGATCCCTTCAACAGTTGGGAGGTCAGTACCTGTGATGGACTGGGAAATGTTCACTCCTTTATGCAATGTCCTTCGTTCTTGATCGTTACTGAACAGGCTGTGGTGCAATCAGTTAGTATGCTCCCAGGTTATTCGATAGAGTATTCGGTGAAATGCCGAATCTCCTCAAACATCTGAGACAATAGAGGCCTTGGTGAGCTTTCTTTGAAATCATATCAGTATGATGAGCTAAGGCGGGGTCATCAGAAACGTGTATGCACAAGAATTTGAGGTTGTTGCCTCTTCACCACAGTCCTGCAAATGAAGATATGTGCAAAGTCCATCTGCTTTCCTTCCTTGAAGTCAACAATCAGCTCCTTGGTTTTGCTAGCGTTGAGATGTTCTGGCAGATTATTGATTTTCATCCTGTACTCTGACTAATTGCTACCTGATATTTGTCCAACCACTGGTATTTAAAGATGGAGTTGGAGCTGTCTGGCTACACATCATGGGGATTGAGAGAATAGAGCAAGGGACAGGATCCAGTTGCACAGTGAGGATCAGAGACACAATTCCCCGAGTTTGAATGAATTAACATGGGATAACTGTTGAACACCAAGCTGTCATCGATGAACATCACATGATGCCTGTGTTCCTGTTATCCTATGTAGTCCAGTAAAGAGTGGAAAACCAATGAGATCGTGTCTGCTATCAATCTGAAGTGGGTCCAGGTCATTACTAAGATACGAGTTGATTTGTGTCATAACTGACCTCTCAAAACACTTCAACATAATGGATGTGAGTGGCACTGGTCAGCAATTATTGAGGCTTGGCATCTTAATTTTCCTGGTATTGTGCATGTCCTTTTAAAGTTGGTGGGGGGGCCTCGAACCATAGTAGAGAGAGTGAAGATGTCCACGTAAACTCCAGCCAGTTTGCCGCACAGATTTTGAGAATGCGGCCAGGCACACAAGACACTTTCCGAGGCTTCGCCCCTCATGAATGGTCTTCTGATGTCGGCCTTGGTTACGGAGATTACAGAGTCATCGGGGATACATCAAACACAGAAGAAAAATAATAGACCTTGCAATTCATAGTAATTCCATGTTTTTTCACTTTATTTTTCATTAAAGTATTTTGATGCACAAAAATATTGTGCTGCACAATCCAATTTCAAGGCAATGAATCTGAGATGCTGAGAGTGCATGTTGCAAAGTTGTTGAAAGCTATTTTGAAGATTTTGTTAGTTTCGAATATTGAGTACAAAACCAGGAAAAGCAAAATGACAAATTTACAAGGAATGGCTTTGGACAATTGAACAACATGCATTGATCTGAGGAACCAATAAAATCTAGGAGAGGGTACAGCAAAGATTCCTGATTAAATTGCCAAGAATGAGTATTAATCACTAAGAAGGTCTTGAAATATTGCCTATTTCGCAAATGAAGGAGATTATGGATGGCAGCATAAGTTTAGAGAATGGCAATAGTGGAAGGTTAATTCCATGGGGGTTGGCAAGCTGATGCCCAAGTTAACATAGAAATACAATTTGTACTTCAATACTGGGGCCGAGGATGTTGCTTCGTGACTCAATATTTAGACAGAGAATTGAGTGGATCAGTATTTAAAATAAGAGGCTATAAAACATCTCTAAGGTAGTATTGTAAGAATATACATGGTTTTATATCAGCAGTTAATATGGACTTTGTTGCAATGGGCCAAATGTCTTTGAATGACTTGGACTAGCTAGGAGGCACATGTTTTCAAACTTCTGTACCTCTTACCTGATGTGAGAGGGGAGAAAAGGGAGTGACCAGGGTGAGACTGGTCCTTGAATATATGGAAGATTTATTGGTGAGCTGGAAGAAAGCTTCCCCCAGTTATCAGGAGAAATCAAGGTTTAACAATTATCATTTTAGACCTGCAATATCTCTCCAAAATATTGCTTGGTTTACTTTGTTTATTACAAAGAACAGTATTTGGCTTCCTTTGCTCGTTTCATCTGTTTCTTACCTTATCTTTTCTCTTCTTCCATCAAACCAGGAATTAAAGGTTGAGGAATGATGTGATTGCAAGAGGGCACGGATCTCACGATGCTAACATTTTACACAAACAGGGCAAATGTAGACGTCTGTGAAACTGTAAGTAGCTGATTAAAAAGTGAATTATTTTAAGGAAACAATGATGGAGTACAGACATTAAAGTGATTTTTACTTTTGTCCTTATTTAGTTCAGATTTTAAAAGAATGGTATGCCTAAATCAGGCCCATGACCATTTTGGAATCTGACTTTTTAGGTAAATTATTTATCCACTAAACAAAAATGAGAGGTTTAAGAAATGGTTGAAGATATTTCCTTTCGGTTGAATTATGAAAGAGCAAGCCCTTAATTTGAGGCTATACCTGGTTTGAGAAATCCCAACCTGAGGAAACCCTTCCCTCAAATCCAGTAAGAACTGTGCACATTTACATGAGATTAGCTCCCATACTTCTCAACCTGAGCATCTGAGCCCAGTATGCTTCATCTCTTCCTAAGATGATTTCGCCTTCACTCATCCATCCAATCCCAACAATCAGTCTGGTGAATCTTTACTGTACTCTTTCACTCACAAATATATCCTCCTTTCAGTGGGAGACCAGACCTGTGCATTGTTTTCCAGATGCATTCTCATTGGGGACCTGTGTAATTGCAATTTTCCCTTGTTTTCAAATCCTCTTTCCAATCAAAGACGAGCAGTAATTAGCCCGCTGTGCCCTCATTAATGTTGTGCTTTTGTTTACCCAATGTGTCCTTTTACCTAACCTATCCCTTGAATTCTCTCTTCATCCTCCGCAAGTCACGTTGCCACCCAACTTTCTATCACCAGCAAGCTTGGATATATTTGGTCCCCTCATCCAAGTATTGGTGTGAATTGTTAACAGGTGAGAGCTCAAGCAACAGTCCAAATAGTTACGGTCGCCCAAAGTAAAATTGACCTGTTTATTCCTATGGTATACCACCAATTCTCATTCCACTCTATTCCTATGCTGTTCTGTTCTATATTACCACCAATCCCATGTGCTCTAATTTTGTTCTAATGTGTTCTAATTTTGCCATTTATAAAATCCAAACACACCATATCCACTAGTCAACCCCTATCCTACTAGTTACAATCTTAAAATACATTTCAGTCATTTGTCAAACATTTTCTCTTTGATAAATCTGTGCCTGGTCCTATTATTACTTTCTACCAGTTACCGATTATTTACTAATGGATTACAGGGTTATCTGCATTGCTGCTGTCAGCTTTACAGTTACCCATTTTATTTTCCTTTATTAAATGGTGCGCTTACATTTGCTGCCTTCTAAATTGTGGGAACTAAACTATTCCAAAAATTAATGGAATGTTGAAGATGACAAGGAATGCAGCCAGTTTCCCCCATACCGCTGAGTACGTAGGTGAGGATATGGCAGATGGGATATAATGTTGAAAAATGTGAGATCATCTATTGTGGGGCGCAAAGCCGAAAGCAGCATTTGCTAAATAGTGAGAGATTGGGTAGTGTTGATTTCAAAGGGACCTGGGCATACTTCTACACAGAAGTCCAATGTACAGGTGCAGCAAATGTTTAGCAGTGCTAATGATACGATGGCCTTATTGTGCAGTGATTTGATTATAGCAGAAAAGATATCTAATTGTATACAGCCTTAGTTGACTACACTTGGAATATTGTGTACAATTTTGTCATCCTTGTCTAACACAAAACATCCAGCCCATAGAAGAAGTATGCTGGTAATTTACCAGGCTGGTACCACACTGGTGGCGTGCTTGTCGTATAAAGTGAGTTACTCCAGTCTTTTGTGTCTATATTCCACCTATCACTTGCCAGGCTTTGTCCCTCCCAAAGCTCTTTTCCAGCTTTCTCTCTCCTTCCCCACTGCATCAGTCTAATGAAGCATCCTGACCCGAAGCGTGATCAGTCCATTTGCTCCACAGATACTGCCTGACCCGCTGAATTATTCCAACACTGTGTTTTCCTCAATATTTCAGACTCTGCAATGTCTTGTGTTTCGATCATGTGACATTGTTCCATATTTTCTTTTTAAAAATACTGTCAATCAGAATTAGAGAACTACTCAACACATCTGTGCAGCATTTTCTCTATAATCGCAATGCAAGTTTTATTTAATTGGCGGATTGGCCGCTTCATTAAAAAGCACGAGAAATATTAGATATTGATGTCTGTTCTCAGTTATCACAACAGTAGTTTCTAGCATGTATAATTGGATTGATCCTGTCCAGAAAGATTTTCGTTCTTGCATAAATAACAATGGAATGCTAAAAGCTAAAGAAAATACTCCTGGTAAAGTTGAAAAAAGAGCTGGAGTTCATGTCACTTGTACCCTAGAGGCTCTGTCTGAAAATTGCATAGGAACACAGAAATAGGAACAGGAATGTCCATTTGGTCCCTCAAGCATGTTTAGGCATTCAATAAGATCTTGGCTGATGTGATTGTTGGCTTCAATTCCACTTCCCTGCCTGATCCCATAATCTTTGATAGATCTACATTCAAAAATCTTTCTTTCAACCTTCAATTTATTTAACGACTTAACATCTGCAGCTCTCTAGGGTAGAGGGTTCCAAGGATTGAGAGAAGTCCTCATTTTAGTCTTAAATGTGGACCTTTTTATCCTGAGAACATGCCCTTAGACTTCCCCTCCAAGGAAAATATCTTCACAACAACATCACATCTCCCCTCATTATACTATCTTGACATTTTTTTTATTTGTACCTCAAGTTATTTTTCTGTACATAATTCTCCCATCTGTCATTGTGTTATCAACCAGCCATTGAGCTGTACACAGAAACAACTCCTTTAGCTCACGACATCCACACCATCTTGAATGCCTATCTTCACTCATCCCATTTGCCTGCAGTTGGTCCTTATCATTCTGTATGTTGCCTCTTTAACTGCATGTCAAAATGTCTCTTAAACATTGTGATTGTATCTGACTCCACATCTCCTCTAGCATTGAGTTCCAGCTTTCAATCACCATGTGTGTGTGTGTGTGTCCGTCCTCTCAAATCCCCATTAAATTTCTTTCCTCTCACCTTAAACCATATGCCCTCTTGGATTTCTTGCCTTTACTGTTGGAAAAAGATTTGGAATATGTATTCTAGCAATGTCTCTTATAATTTATATACAGCAGATTGTAAGAATTCCTTCACTAAGGAAAATAAATCCAGCCTCTCCCCTTTACTGAAGTCCTTCAAGCCTGGTAACATCCAACATCCTGGTGAATCCCTTCTGCATTCACTCCAGTGTAATCATATCCTTCCTATAGTGTGGTATTCAGAACTGCACATTATAAATACTCCAAATGCACTCTGACCAGTGTTTTGTAAAGTGGTAAAATAACATCCCAACCTTTGTATTCTATGCTCAAACTACGAAGGCAACCATGTCATGTGTCTACCTATGTTGTCACATGAAACCTCAACACCCTCTGTTTATCAACATTTCTCAGTGCCCCACCATTTACTATAAAATGCTGTAACTATCTTTGACCTCCCATTTGTCGGAATTAAATTCCATCTGCCAAAAACCTGCCCCGCTTTCTGCCTTATTGATATCCTTCTATAACCTTAGACAACCTTCTTTACCCCCCACACTGCTTGTATCAATAGACAATAGACAATAGGTGCAGAAGTAGGCCATTCGGCCCTTCGAGCCAGCACTGCCATTCAATGTGATCATGGCTGATCATCCCCAATCAGTACCCCGTTCCTGCCTTCTCCCCATATCCCCTGACTCCGCTATCTTTAAGAGCCCTAACTAGCTCTCTGAGAAAAATTCTGTGAGAAAAAGTGTTTCCTCGTCTCCGTTCTAAATGGCTTACCCCTTATTCTTAAACTGTGGCCCCTGGTTCTGGACTCACCCAACATCGGGAACATGTTTCCTGCCTCTAGCGTGTCCAAACCCTTAACAATCTTATATGTTTCAAGAAGATGCCCTCTCATCCTTCTAAACTCCAGAGTATACAAGCCCAGCCGCTCCATTCTCTCAGAATATGACAGTCCTTCCATCCCGGGAATTAACCTTGTAAACCTACGCTGCACTCCCTCAATAGCAAGAATGTCCTTCCTCAAATTAGGGGACCAAAACTGCACGCAATACTCCAGGTGTGGTCTCACTAGGGCCCTGTACAACTGCAGAAGGACCTCTTTGCTCCTATACTTGACTCCTCTTGTTATAAAGGCCAACATGCCATTCGCTTTCTTCACTGCCTGCTGTACCTGCATGCTTACTTTCATAGACTGATGAACAAGGACCCCCAGATCCCATTGTACTTCCCCTTTTCCCAACTCGGCACCATTTAGATAGTAATCTGCCTTCCTGTTTTTGCTACCAAAGTGGATAACCTCACATTTATCCACATTAAACTTCATCTGTCATGCATCTGCCCACTCGCCCAACCTGTCCAAGTCACCCTGCATTCTCATAGCATCCTCCTCACAGTTCACACAGTATCACTTGAAAACGTACTAATTATGCCTCCTACATTCATATCCAAGTTGTTAATGTATATCACAAAGAACAAGGATCCCAGCACTGATCCCTTGTGTATCTCTGGTGATAGATTTCTAATCAGAATGCACCATTAGGCCATTACCTTCTGCCTCCTATTGAAAATCATTTTTGGATCCAATTAGCCACTCACCTTGGACCCTAGGTGTGTTCTGGATCAGCTTACCATGTGGACCTTGTTAAATGCCTTACTAAAGTCCATATGGTCATCAACCGCCCTGCGAGGAGAGATGAAAGTTGTGGCGATTAGGCAGTAAGGTTAAATAACTCGTGCAGTGGGAGGCAGAGCAGAAAAGGGACCCATTTTTTCACTGTCTCATACAGTTACAGAAACCAACCAAGTTCTGGGACATTATCAGGAGCATTCACTCATAGACAAACCAAAAATGTTTCAGTTCAATAATTTGGTTTGATATCAACTAATAAGATCCTTAAAATCCAGATGTAACCTTGCTAGTTTATTTGTGTCCTTAAATGGTCACAGTAGATGAGGTTCCTCTGTGTCAGGAATACTAGAAGGATTTTTGGATTTTTTTTCAAGTAAATCCTAACCAATGATGGTACTTTTAAAAGTCACCCCTGTTGTGTCATTACCAGGAACTGACATGAAATCTGGGCAAAAATCATATCCATGCCTTGGAAAGTTATTTATTTATTTATTTGTTTGTTTGTTCCGAACAAGTAAAGACATAAATAGGAATAAATAACAACAACAAAATCGAAATAGTCAAACATTGGACATTCCAGGCAATATTTGCAAATCAATGAAAAGCATAATGCAAAATTTAAATGTCCAACACTTTTTCTTTACAAGCTCGAAAAGGAGTGAGAAGAAGAATAACTTATTTAATCTCACCCCTTCTCCCTAAACCCTTCTTCCATATTTAATAATTAATTAATTAATAATAATAATACCCCAGACAATTTTTAGAGATACATACAGACATATATATGCATACAACTGATATACACATACAAGTAATATGTATGAAGTAACCAAAAGACATAAATAAACAATAAATAAAATAATAAATAAACATTAACCCCTGTTTGTCAACCATCCCCTTCATCCCTGTACCTTGTGAAAAAAAGTTTTTTGTATATCATTTTGAACTGGTTCATGTTTGGACATTGCTTTAATTCCACATTCAAACTGTTCCACAATCCTACTCCACAGACCGAAATACAAAAAGTTTTTCTGGTCGTGCGGACTCTTTGTACCTTAAAATTAAATATTCTTCTTAAATTATAACCCCCCACTCGCACATTAAATAATTTTTGTATATTTCCAGGTACGTTTTTATTTTTGGCCCTAAACATTACCTGTGCTGTTTTAAATGCAACCAAATCTTCTAATTTTAATAATTTTGACTGTAAGAATAATGGATTAGTGTGACCCAGATACCTGACCTTGTGAATAATACGTATTGCTCTTTTTTGCAGAATAGTTAATGAATGTAGCGGACTTTTATAGTTATTGCCCCAGACGTCTGCACAGTAATTTAAATAGGGTAAGATTAGTGAACAGTAGAGAATGCGGAGTGATTTGTGATCCAGAACCTGCTTAACTTTGTGTAATACCGAAATGCTTTTTGACAGTTTGGATTGTACATGTTTAATGTGTGATTTCCAGCTGATTCTATCATCCATTATAACCCCAAGAAATTTATTTTCATGAACTTGTTCAATTTCAACCCCATTTATCTTTATATTTGCTTGTGTATTTGTTCTGCAATTACCAAATAACATTATTTTGGTTTTGCTCAAGTTTAATGATATTTTGTTCCTGTCAAACCATGTTTTCAGTTTGCCCATTTCTTTTGTTATTTTGTCCAGTAGTTGTTTTAAATTGTTATGCTGCTCTTTTTTTGTTCCTGACTTAACCCATGTCACCAGAAGTAAACAACTGTCATAACAAGGAGCTGCAGATGCTAGTTTATCCGGTCAGGCAGTAATATAGCGGGTCAGGCAGTATTTCTGGAGAACACGGATAGGTGACGTTGCTAGTCGGAGCCCTTCTTCAGGCTTAACTCAACCTGAATTTCAGGCAAATTAAGGAATTTTTTTTTTAAGGATTCTCCAGAGATCTGTGGAGATGGTCATTGAATATAAAGACTGAAAATTTTAAATTACCAGTGAGAAGAGATATTGGGAGAGCACAGAAAAATGATCTCTGTGCCAAAGATTATCAAGTGGTATGTGGAGAATGCGGGAAAATGATGTTGAGGCCAAGGTTGGATCAGCCATAGAACACAAAAGTGCTGGAGGAATTCAGCGGGACAGGAAGCATCTTTGGAGGATGTGGATAGGCAAGGTTTTGGGTCAGGACCCTCTTCCGTTTCAAGAAGGGTCCCAAACACTTCCTCCAACACTGTGTTTTGCACAGGATTCCAGCATCTGTAGTTTTTTGTATCCCTTGGATCAGCCACTGAATGGCAGAGCAAGCTTGCGTGAATGAATAGCATACTTCTAATTATGTTTCTGATCAGACATTTGGAACCAACGTATAGAGTTACGAGGATATTGCCAGCACTCGAGCTTTACGGAAATGTTGGGCAGACTATTCCTTGGAGCGCATAGGAGGAGTTATAGAGGTGATTTTTTTTTTAAATATCGGGGGAGGAATATATAGGGTACATGCGGAGCGTCTTTTGCCCACAATAAGGGAATCGAACCAGAGGACACGGGTTTAAGGTGCGAAGGGCAAGATTTAATAGGAACCTGAAGGACAACTTTTTCACTCATTATATGGTGGGTACATGGAATGAGCTGCCAGAGGAGGTAGTGAGACAGTTATTATAACAGCATTCATAAGACGCTTGGCCTACATTGATAGGAAAGATTTAGAGCAGTATGGGCCAAACGGGTCAAATGAAACCAGCTTAGATGGGGCATCTTGGTCGGCATGGACGAGTTGAGTCAAAGGACCTGGTTTCCTGCTGTATGGCTCTATGTCCAAATAAAGTGGTATGTCGATTTTGAAGTTTACACTGGCACTTCATGTTTTGGGTTGTAAAGATGTTTTCTTTGACACTGGACGATTCATTGTTCTGAATGGTTACCCCCCCCCCCCCCCAGTCTTTGCTGGAACAAATGAAATGACAGAAACACTGGATGTATGAGAGGACCTGTATTGTGAAATCTCAGCATGGCAGGACTACAGCTCATGACGCCTGCTTCATCACCAATGGGCCCTTTTTTTGGACTGCCGTGGCAACAGGAAGCTATCCATGATAACATTTTTACACCACGGAAATATCAGGTATGTGTAGTTTGATGGCAAATGTAAATGATGCAAAATAGAATGGGGAAAGCATTAAAGCCTTGTTGAACTTGCTAAGACCAATCCTTAAACCTGGTGCCCTGAACAGACAAAACAAGTTAAATTATAGACTTTGTTTTGTTCCTCGTTCCCTTTTCCATTAGCATTGTGGATATGGAACTGGACTGGTATCAAGAGTCATTGATTCTTGGCCTGGAGATGAGTTTGCATCCCACCAGAGCTAGTGGGACTTCAAAGTCAGAGCATCGTACAGCATTGAACCACCTCATCCTACCATGTCCATTAAGTATACTTATCCGATTTTCCAGCATTCGGCCCCTAGCCTTCCATGCCGTGGTAATTCAAGTGCTCGTCTAAATACTTAAATGTTCAGAGTCTCTGCCCCACAGGCAATGTATTACAGATTCTAACCACTCGTGAGACAAAATAAACATCTTGCATGGATACCCTCCGAATCTCCTAGCTCTTGCCTTAAATCCATGCCTGCTGGTTTTAGATTCCATTTAGATTTAGATGGAGTAACTCGAGATTTCTACCCATGAATGCCCCTTATAATTTTTTTAAAGCTTCAATCAGGTGCTCCCCTTCAGCCTCCTCTGTTCCAAAGAACATATACCCAACCTATCTTATCTTCCCTCAACTTAACTCTTCACGGGCGACATCTTGGTGAAATCATGTAGCCTTTTCGCTGAATGGATAGTACGTAACAATTTTTTTTCACTATACCATGGTACACATGACAATAATAAATTAGATGAAGCTAAACCTCTCTGTACCCTCATTTACCAGGAGAAGGAGAATCAAGAATCTTCATCTCAGTGTTAGTGAATCAATAACTTTTAGCCAGAGTAGAGGAATCAAGAACCAGAGGACATAGGGTTAAGGTGAGAAGGAAAATATTTTATAGGAACCTGGGGTCAAAGTTTTAACTCTGAGGGTGGTGGGTATGTGGAACAAATTGCCAGAGGAGGTAGCTGAAGTAGGTATTATAACAGCATTCAAAAGACACTTGGGCAGGTACAAGTATAGGAAATGTTTAGAGGGATATGGGCCAAACACAAGCAGGTGGGACTGGCGTAGATGAGGCATCTTGGTCGGCTGAAGGGCCTGTTTCTGTGCCCTATGACTATGACTGAGACTCCAGTGCAATCACATCCTTCCCATGTGGCGGCCTGAACTGTACACAGTTGTTGCAATCCATTTAGTGCTGTCATTGCAAGCCAAACTACTATTTGATAGTCACAGAATGATTCAGCATAGAAACAAGGCCAAATGGTGTTTGAACGTAGACTATGCTTGGGCATAAGATTACACTCAGCCACAATGCACACCATGACCAAAAGGACTCGGTAATTCTGACTCTTGCTTCAGTATGGCATGGGAAGCCAACTGTTAGTTATTTAATTGTTAGTTGTCGCACCCTGGCCACTCCTTCTTCTACCCTCTCCCATCAGGCAAAAGGTATAGAAGTGTGAAAATGCACCCCACCAGATTCTTCCCAGCTGTTATCAGGCAACTGAATCATCATACCACAACCAGAGAGCAGTGCTGAGCTACTATCTACCTCTTTGGTGACCCTCGGACTATCCTTGATCGGACTTTGCTCGCTTTACCTTACACTAAACGTTATTCCCTTATCATGTATCTATACACTGTAAATGAATCAATTGTAATCATGTATTTTCTTTCTGCTGACTGGTTAGCACGCAACAAAAGCTTTTCACTGTATCTCGGTACACGTGACAATAAACTAAAGTGTACTAAACTCAACCAAGGAATCACTGCCGAGAATGGAGAGTACATTAACAAAGTTTCGCCATTATATCTTGCTTCAAAACTGAAAGATTTGTTGTCTTTTACAGGTTGAACTTCTAGAAGCAGCTTTGGAACATAATACTATCGTTTGTTTAAATACTGGCTCAGGGAAGACTTTTATTGCAGTGCTACTCACAAAGGAGTTATCTCATCAGATCAGGGGACAGTTCAACAAGAATGGCTCGAGGACTGTGTTTTTAGTTAGTTCAAGTAAGTATCATTTACATAGTAGTGCAGCCATTTCAACCTTCTGAAATGTCGTTTAAATTGTACAGTCTGTTCTTTAGGTTTAGTTTAGAGATACAGCGCGGAAACAGGCCCTTCGGCCCACCAGGTCCGCGCCGACCAGCGACCACTTTTCGACTGGATATAAACTGGGAGTCCTTTCAATGGATAACTACAAAAATGGTTATAAATTTGGTTTCAGTTATTTAAAAAATGCCTCAGCAATGCTCAGTACAACTGAAACCTTCAGGGAAGGAGTCATTCGTGCCCCATTCAGCCTAATTGTCTTCAAAGCCACCAACACGGTTGATTAGTGTCATACAGCACAGAAACAGGCCCTTCAGCCCAACTGGTCCATGCCAACCAAGAAGCTCGCCCGCATTTGTTCCATATCCCTCTAAAGCTTTCCTTTCAATGTCGCTGCCCAAATGTCTTTTGAATTATGTTATAATACCTACTTCAATTATCTCCTCTAGCAACTCGTTCTATATACCCTCCACCCTGTGTGTGGAAAAAGTTGCCCCTTGGTTTCCGATTAAATCCTTCCACTCTCACCTTAATTTTAGTTCGGGAGCATCAGTGATACACAAGTGCAGATATAAAGCAAAGCACAGTGATCAGGCATGGGTAATCTTTGGCTGTAAGCAGAGAAAGTGGGTAATCTTGGAGTGCTGCTTTCATTTATAAGACTCCATTGCTGGCTGGCAGACTGGCACTAAACATGGGACATTCAGGACAGTTTGATTCGGATATTCTGAAGACCCATTGACAAAATGTTAGAGTTCCTTAAAGTTATTGTTCAGCTGATCATCGGCGCATGTGCCTTTTCCCCACAATAGGGGAACCAAGAATCAGAAGACATAGGTTTAAGGTAAGTGTGTAAAGATTGAATAAGAAACTATTTCATTCAGATGGTTGTGCTTATATGGAATGAGCTGCTAGAGGAGGTAGATGAAGCAGGTACTATAATAATATTTAAAGGCACTTGGAAAGGTACATGGATAAAAAAGGTTTTAGAGGGAGGTGGATCAAACGTGATCGGGGGGACCAATGTAAATGGGGCAACGCTGTCGGCATGAACGAGTTGGACCGAAGGGCTTGTTTCCGTGCTATATGATTCTATGACTAATACAACTGTACGTTGGGAAATGAAATAGAGATGATATTTGTGTTTTTGGACTGTGTAACAAAGAGGATTTTGTTTCCTAGCATCCTCTGTGGCTCAGCTAGCAGCAGCTGTCAAGACTCATTCTGATCTGAAGGTTGGGGAGTATTCTGTTATGGAGAACGTTGAGTCATGGACATGGGAAGAATGGAATAAACACTTCAGTGGACAGCAGGTATTCCCATGTGTTATTTCTTTATTCGTGTGTCAGGACCTGAGTGTTGCTGGGACCATCCATAAAAACACAATACAATTGGTGATTTCCTACTTTTGAGAGAGCGCGGTTTGTGAGAGTGCATTGAGAGATGCGGTTTGTGTCGCATAGCGAGTAGCCTATCTTTACTGGGCTTAATGGGTTTTTTAATATAAAATCCACTGAGATTGACCTTGTTCTTCCCTTTGTTGTGTTTGCACAGGTGCTAGTTATGACTTGCCACATCTTCTTGCACATATTGAAGAGAGGCTACATTCTCCTCTCGAATATCAACCTGCTGGTGTTTGATGAATGTCACCTTGCAATTAAAGACCATCCCTATCAGGAAATTATGAAGGTATGACAGACTGCTGTGGAGGCCAAGTCACTGCGTATTTTTAACGCAGAGATTGACAGTTTCTTGATTAGTAAGGGCGTCAAAGGCTATGGGGAGAAGGCAGGAGAATGGGGTTGAGAAGGAAAAATAAATTGGCCGTGATCAAATGTTGGCGTAGACGCGACGGACTGAATGGCCTACTACTGCTCCTATGTCTTATGGTCTTGTGATGTCGCAATCATTTACGAATCAATCACCCAGAATATTTCACACCAGGAATTTAAAAGACGTGAGGGTGCAGGAGTCTGGGGATGGGTAACTGGGCAATTTGATTTGATGTTTCCAAGTCCTATATTTGTTTTCTTTAAAATTCAGGTTTAAATAAAGGTGCGTTGAATCAACACTATTGCCCTGGGCTGGAGTGCAATGGTTTTGCATTCTTTCCTTTTTTCAGTAAACATTGGAACTTAACGAAGAAGAAAGTGTACACAAAGATTTTTCATCTTCATAATTTCATAGTGACATAGAAAGCACTATGTTTAGTGCCAGTCAGCTAGCCCATCATTTCATTTCTTTCCTTGTAACATATTTTGGCTCCAATGCCTATGCGAATCCACCCCTGATTTTCCCAGCATCTACCTACACCAGGAGTAATCGATAGCCATTAGCTTAAAAAAAACATTGCCACCTGCAGGTTCTGAGGGCTCTCTTTCCATTTAATTCTTCCTCCAAGGCAGATTTACATAAGATGGCAGCAAATACTTGTGTGTGATCTTGAGTATTGTTTATACTTTCTTTAAATAATGTGCAAGGTAGACAACGTAATTAACTGGTTTCTACAAACCACTGTCAATCATATTTCCTTTTAGCTGTCTGTTGTATTAGTCAAGCAGTCAAATTTTCTAAATGAACAATACACAAAGTCACGGATATATGTCGAAGTAAAATGAAAATAGAATGCCTATCTATGGAGTGTATGGCATCAATCTCGAACTATATCTCTATCTCACTCAGCTCATCCCATGAATATGTTCGATAGTGGAAATGTCCATATTGATTATAGAAATGTAGCAGTTGTTTCTCTTTTACTTTCTCCACGCTACCTACCTGTGGCATGGTGGAGGCAATTTTTCAGACAAAATGCTTCATAATTCAGCTTCATTCGCCATTATTGCTCTTTGTTAAAATTGGAGTTCATTTGTGTTATTGAACTTGTCAACTTGATTGATTTGTCTAATCCTGTGGGTGGAGAGGCTATGGAGTATTTATTGGAATTTTTATTGCATCTGGCAAGAATTGCAGAGACTTGTGTTTCCTCTGATAAAGCATAAATGATTTAAATATTTGTAAAATGACATTTTTACTCAGATGCACTTAAAAGTCATCTTTAAGTCGGGAAATTTTGATTGGTTTGCTGCTGGCAGGGTCACATGTCCAACTTTTAATGACATGGTGTATTGTGCCAAAGAGTGTTCACCATTCACTTTTCTAAAAATAAGAGATCTTGGAATGACAAGTGCTGTCATCTGTAAAATTGCTAATGTTGCAGTTTTACCATTATCCATCTGACATGTAGAACGTAATTTTAACTGTTTATCACTTTGTAAAAGTTTACATCAGTGGTGTGGATACATGTTACTTGTTACTCGATCTGCCTGGCTTACACGGTGGAAGGATAGAGATTGATTTTAATGGTGCCTTTTGTTGGTCTCATTCCAAATATCCTAAAGTACTCTACAGTCAATGAAATCTTTTGGAATTTAAAAATCTAGCAGCCAATTTACACAGAGCACTCCCAAACAGCAGCAGAAAGGTTTTTTGGTTACATCAATAGATTAGTAAATATTAGCCAGAATGAGGGGAAAACTCCTGTGCTCTTTGAACTAGTGACATTTTTTGGGCCTCATCTGAACGTCAGCACATTAAATCATGTGTATTAATACCAGGGGGTAGGTCACTTGGACCCTATTGCTGCTCTGCCGTTTAACGTTATTAATCTGAATTATAACATTCAACTGTTATGTTCTTGTTTACTTTGAGTAACCTTTCATCCCTTATTGATCTAAAATCTACCTACCACTGCATTACAAGGATTTTAAAACTTCTTCCACACCCCTTTAAGGGAGAGAGTACCAAAGACTAGAACCTTAGTAGATGGGGAGCTTCTTATTTCTGAATAGTGACGTTTTAGTTCTAGATTCCCCACAAGAGGAAACATCCTTGCCTCATCCCTCCTATCAAGACCTCTCAAGATCTTGTGTTTTAATCAGGTCTCTCTTTTCCAAACTTCAGAGGATACAACCCAATCTAACAAAAAAGCATTTTCTTTCTTCTGCACTATAATGTCAGTGTAGGTTTTTTGTGTCTACATTAGTGGGGTAGTACACAAAACCAGGACCCTTTGACTTCATGAGGATGCTACCCAATATGTCACCACTGGCATAAAGTTAAACAACTCCAAAATAAATGAGCCTACCGTAAAATGGTGCCATGGTGTCGCAGCTGGTAGAGCCGCTGTCTCATAGTGCCAGAGAACCGGATTGATCCTGACCTCAGTTGCTGTCTGTGTGATGTTTGTATGTTCTCCCTGTGACAGCATGGGATTTATCTGGGTGCTCTGGTTTCCACCCACATCCCAAGGATGTATGGATTTCTGGGTTAATTGGCCTCTATATTAAAAAACATCCCTAGTATAGAGAGTGGGTGAGAAATTTGGATAACCTAAAACTAACACGAACGGGTGAACGAAGGTCGGCCTGGACTTGGTGGGCCGAAGGGCCTAGTTCCATGCTGTATCTCTGAATTTAACTAAACTGAATAAAAAATGCTGCATAGTTGAAATATTGTTTTTCACCCCATCTATAATCTGAATTTGGAATTCAGATGATTATTACTTAGGAATTCAATATGGCAATTACTTAGGAATATTAGTTTTTTAATTGCTGGAATTATTATTGTACTAGATTTTATAAATTCTGAAAGGATAAAAGTGGATTTTTCCAATTTTAGCTGTGGAATCCACACATAAAAGTGGATTTTTCAGCAGAAAAGATTTTCCTTTAGAAAATGACCAGCCAAAGCAGACTGCATACTGGGAAGATATGAAATATGAAGAAGGGTCTCAACCCGAAACGTCACCCATTCCTTCTCTCCAGAGATGCTGCTGAGTTACTCTAGCATTTTGGGTCTACTGGGATGATATGTTCTTCATTGGCATTTTTTGCTAGTCATTCTTTGCATGGTGCTGGATGAATGGCAAACCAGCCAGGCCCTCTCCATGTCTATTTATCAATGGGTTTACTGGGATATTTCATGGAATAGCTGCTGAATAAAGGGTTCTGGGTTCAACGGATTGTTTTACTTTCCTCAATGTAGGGACTGCAGCCGGTTGTGTGTCAACTTTTAACTTTACAGCTGGTGACTCTTGTGAATTGAATTTGATAATTAAAAGTAAATAAGCATCTAGATTGATTCATTCTTTTTGTGTCAGCACTATCCTAACTTTATCTCCCTGCTTCTCAGATGTGCGAGGAAAATCCCTCGTGCCCTCGTATCTTGGGATTAACTGCCTCCATTTTAAACGGGAAATGTGACCCTTCTGAACTGGAGGAGAAGATTCTGAAGCTGGAAAAGATTCTCAGGAGCAGTGCAGAGACTGCAACTGACCTGGTGGTGTTGGACAAGTGAGTTATAAATACACATTACTATTTTCATCATTGTTTTCCTGTTTCATAATGACAGAAGGCCAGCTCTCAGAGCAACCCCAGCAATCCCTTGCCTCCACTTGCATCTTGATAAGCTGCTCCTTTTTCATGCACGTCAACTTCCCTTTGGTTCTCCTGACATGCACCTGGTTAGTGGTAACTCGGACTAACCAATTAACCAGCTAGTTAGGAGAAACAAGGAATTGCAAATGCTGGTTTTAAAACAAGAAGACACAAAGTGTTGGGGTAACTCAGCAGGTCAGGCTGCATCTCTGGAGGACATAGGCAACGTTCGGGTCGAGACCCTTTTTCAGACTACCTAGTGTGCTTTTGGAATGGGGGTTGGAACAGGTGCACCCAGAGAAAACTCACAGGAAGAGTGTGTAAACTCCCCATATGTCAGAACTGATCCTGAGACTATCTGCAGTGCTATTGTGCCGTCCTTTATAATCTGGTTTCTGAAGTCTACTGGAGGAACATGGAGGGTCGAGCAGCATCTGTGGAGGGAGAAGAACTGTCAGCTTTTTAGGTGAAAGCCACTGGACTGGATCAACTTGAAAGGTTAACTCTTTCCCTCTCCACAGATGCCGTCCGACATGTTAATCCTACAATTCATTGTTACTGCTGACTTTCAATGTTTCTTGCATGAAAGCAGTCAACTTTCTCTTAATGTCAGCATTCGTTAACCTTTCACAGTTGAAATAGTTCTGCTTTTCTGTTCTCACCGTTGGCCTCATTATATTCAATTTGTTTTGTTTCTGTTCCTAATTTAACCTGTTGTATATTTTTGCAGATTTATTCACTTCTCAGAATAAGGGTCTTGCCAGCTCGGCCAGCATTTATTGCCGATTCTACCTGTCTTCACTTTGGCTACATTCTTAATGCACTGTACTCAATCCCTTAATTTAATTCATTCATTTATGCTTCATTTATTCTCTCTCTCCTACTGAATAGGTATTCTTCTCAGCCTCATGAAGTTGTGCTCGATTGTGGCCCATATGAGGATAAAAGTGGATTATATAAAAAACTTTTAAAAGAATTGGATGAAGCACTTAATTTTATTAATGACTTCAATAATGTATCTGCACGCTGTGATGATCGAGGCCCAACTTCAGTCCCTAAGCAGGTATGTGTTTGTACTCTTTGTGTTCCAGTTCTGCCGTTTTCTATGAATTGTTTGCTAATTTGTCACACTTGACAAGGTTTCAAACATTATTTACTTGAGCAAAGTTTGTGAGTGAAGCCTGGCAGGTTCCTGAGATGTGTGTGAGAAATCCTTTCCACCAGCCACTGAAAGTCCTGTTTAGATTTGAAGATGGAGGCATGACATTTCAGGGGGATTTAAAAAGCATCAAACTTCTTAATGCTGGAGGCAGGGGTACCTAATGAAAACCGGGTCATTTTTTTTGCATTCTACATTTGTTTTCTGAGAACTACCACTTGTGCATCCCACAGTTGCTGTTAACATAGCTAGTTATTGAGTCGAGTGGAATATCTTGGGAAACCTTAACGTAACCTGTGGAATGAAGATTACTTTGAGCTGATGAGTTTGGGTCTGAGGCAATTTTTTTTTCCTAAAGATAACATTTTGTACATTCATTGCTTTTCTTTGTAGCAGGGAAGGTCAGGTTGACAATCCAAATCAATTCTGAGACCCATTAATGTTAAACAAGTTTAATTTTAACCATAGCTAACCAGATGCAGATATTTTGTCATTTACATTGATAATATTTTTTAATTTATTAACAGCCAAGCTTATGTTTAGAGTACTACGAAACTACCACAATAAGGTTTTGTCAGTATAACTTTGGATAATTTCTAAATCCTTTACCTTCTTGGATACTCATAACTTTATGTTTTGATCCCACTGGGAACTAGTTGATTTTAATAAATTGAATACTGGAAATATTCAGCTGGTTGGGCAGCAACTATGGAAAGATGAATAATTATTGATGACCTGTTAAGTAGTTTCAGCATTTTTTTCAGATTTCTGGTATCTATGCTGTTTTGCCTTTTTATTGTTTACACTAAATGATGAACTGCATTACAAATTTAAATTTATGACATTAATTGAAGTAAATTTGCCAATTCATTATAAAAATTCCATAGTAATTGTAATGTTTTCTCCCAGAACAATTGAGGTCGAAGCAAAATGGAAGCTCTTAGTTTTAATGTGTGGTAACTAAATATTGGTTGCAATTGGCTATTTTAGTATCACCCTCCTCCCCATGGCCCTTAGTACCACCATTTGATAGTCACGCAATCACCCTCGACTTGAATGAAACGGCAACCTTGCCCTATTTGTGCATACACCAAACCAGCAAAGAAATTTGAACAGGGTGTGTTGAACGGACATCTTTAATGCGTTGGTTTTATATCACCTTAGTAAATAGTTTGAGGCGGCTTTGATTCAGAGTTTCAGTGAAGGAATTGTGTAGATTGTAAATCTATGCACATGCCTTCTCAATGCCTCCACCCGAAGGATACAATACACTCACCGAAGGATATATCCCCAGTCCGCCGAGCCTTCTGGTCTAATCACCAGCAGCAGTTCCCTCATGACCCACGTTGTAACAGGAGACCGTTCCCATTATCTGTCTGCTGTCGATAGAGATTTCATCAGCTGCTTGAGTCGCCTTTCTGCAGACCCACGTATGGGTTCAGTCATTTCAACATGCTATAAAATGAGTAACCTTTCAGAGCAACTCAACATAGTGAGATGATTGCTGACTGGTTATGTTGTGTCAAAAACAGTTTTTTTAAATGGGAGAAACCCCTGAGACAATTAGTCAGCTCCCATTGCTGTGAGATGCTACTAGGTAGGCTGGAATGAGATATCAAGCATTGACCCATGTGCTATTATTTTTGTACACCATGAATATTGGATTAATTTGTATGGTTTATTACTTAAAGGGAATGGTGAATTTTCAGTTCATGCAGTGAGTCTTTGTGTTTCTATATTCACTGTAGGTACTGGTAGATTGCCGTGCTGTGCTAACCGTTCTAGGGCCTTGGTGTGCTGATAAAGTAGCTGGGATGATGGTGAGGGAGCTCCAGAAATACATCAAGCATGAGCAGGAGGAGTTGAACAGGAAGTTCCTTTTGTTTACAGATACACTTCTGAGGAAAATTCATGCACTCTGTGAAGAACACTTCTCACCTGCTACTCTCGATCTGAAATACGTGACCCCAAAAGTTAGCAAACTGTTGGAAATCTTGCACGAGTACAAGCCTTTTGAGCGGCAGCAGTTTGAAAGTGTTGAGTGGTACAACAACCGGAACCAGGACAATTATGTGTCGTGGAGTGATTCTGAAGATGAGGACGAAGAAATAGAGGAGAAAGAAAAGGCTGACACTAACTTTCCATCTCCTTTCACTAATATACTTTGTGGGATTATTTTTGTGGAGAGACGCTACACGGCAGTTGTTCTAAACAGGTAAGAGCATGCTGACAATCTTGAGTGCAGTTTGTTAAACCCTGTATTTAGAAGGAATCCAATGATGAATAACAAGAGTGAGCTGAGAATAAATTCATAGGTTTTTGGAGCAGAATTAGGCCCATCAAGTGTACACTGCCATTCGATCATGGCTGATCTATCTTTCCCATTCAACCGCTTGATAAGCTGCTCCTCTTTCATGCACACCAACCTCCCCTTGGTTCTTTTGACAAGTACCAGGTTAGTGGTAACTCGGACTAACCAATTAACCAACTGGTTGAGAGGAACAAAGAATTGCAGATGCTGGTTTTAAAACAAAGACACAGTGTTGAAGTAACTCAGCCGGTCAGGCAGCATCTCTGGAGAACATAGATAGGCAATGTTTCTGGTCGAGACCCTTCTTCAGTACATTTTTGGGATGGGGGTGGAACAGGTGCTCCCAGAGAAAACACTCAGTTTACAGGGAGCATGTGTAAATTCCATTCTCCGGCCTTCTCCCCCAAACCCCTTACACCCGTACTCAAGAATCTGTTAATCTCTGCCTTAAACATATCCGTAAAAATAATTACTTTGGGAAAGGTCCCTGAGATTTTATTAGACTAAAAATAAAATGACCAGCAGTACAAAACTTTTCATTAGATTTTCCCAGCCAGATATAGTTGAGCAAGACCATTCAGCCCCTTCATTGAAATAATCCTCCACCCTCCACCCTAAATGTAACATTTTACTTTACTACTCTAATGGTGCATGCAACGAAATTCAGGCGCACTGCCTGAGCGAAGTGCAAATGTACAAGATAAAAATTAACAATAAAATAACAGCCAAAAAGTGAGAAAAATAAAAATTGTTCATGCACTCATGTGACACATACACATAGATTCACACACGCATACGCATAATGCCTATGTATGCACCCTTACCAGAATATAAGATATTGCACTCAGAAGGTCATTGTCAGAATATAAGATATTGCACAGAATAGTATTAAAAAATAAATATTATAAATGAATATATCAGTATTGCACAAAGGTAGGTATTGTGCAGTATTAATATTGTTTATTGACTCGAAGGGCCGAATGGCCTGCTCCTGCACCTATTGTCTATTGTCTATAACCCATTACACTAGTAGGGTTTCGGCCCGAAACGTTGCCTATTTCCTTCGCTCCATAGATGCTGCTGCACCCGCTGAGTTTCTCCAGCATTTTTGTCAACCCATTACACTAACCTGATCCAATTTTATTCTCTCCATATTCGTATCAATGACCCCCCAGATTGTACCACTTACCTCCACACAAGGAACAATTTACAGCAGCAAATTAACCTATCAACCCGCACGTCTCTAATGTTTTGCAGAATAATTTTGTCAGTCTTGTTTGAATTTTTATCCCCTTAACTTCCTTCACCAATTACTAATAATTTTGAACATTTAATATTTAAACTTTTCCATCACAAGTGACTTAATCTCACTCATTAACCTGGAATTTTATCTGCCTTTTGAAAGTCACGTCAACAACCTTCTGTCACTTGATTAGATGATTAACTTTGCTTATTCAGTTACGATTTGCCTTTACTAAATCTCTATCGACTTGAATTAAGTTATCCTGTCAAACCGATTGTTACATTTTGTCCTAAGATTATTATTTCCAAATGTTTCTACATCAACCAAAGATAAATGTGTCTACCCATGTAACATGTACCCATTTGCCACGGAGCATATGCAGTGACTTCACAATGTGCATTTTGTGGGACTGCATTTTGTAGGATTTTGTGGACAATTATAAGCAGCATGGGCCACTCATGGTGTAGAAACAAATAACTGCAGATGCTGGTTAATACCAACGATAGAAGGCCTTCTACGCCCGCACCTCCAGACTTAGGAACAGCTTCATCCCCAGAGCTATCGCTGCTCTGAACCGGCCCTGCTATGTGCCCCCACCCCCCCCATGAACTGTCTCCCTCGGATGGTCACGTTGCACATCGACCCGGCACTGCCCTATTTGCACTTTATACTGTTTTATTGTTTAAAAAATATATATATATGTTTCTCTGGGTATCTACATTTGTAGTTGATGAAGTTATGACATCGGATGGAAGCTGCATACCAAATCTTCTTGTACCTCTGTGCAATGACAATAAAAGATATTATTATTATTATTAGACATAAAGTGCTGGTGTAACTCAACAGGTCGGGCAGCACCTCTGGAGAAAAAGGATAAGTGACGTTTCATATCAGGTCTCTTCTGGAGTCAGTTTGAAGAAGGGTCCTGGCGTGAAACATCACCTATCCATGTTCTCCAGAGATGCTGCCTGACCCACTGAGCTACTCCAGCTCTTTGTGTCTATCTATGGGCCACTTATACCTGGGTTGAGGCTGTGGAATCGAAGACTTTGACTCTCTTGGAAATAGGTCGTTAGTCTCGGTGTTGGTTTCCCTCCCTGATCAATTTCCCTCCTGGGATAAGTAAAGTTCTATCGTATCATATAGTTTCCTGTCCTAACATTGCAAATTTGAATGCTTCTTGACTTTGTTCTTATTTCCTATATTATCTCAGTATTGGAATTGAATGGTGGTCTTTGCATGTTTTTTAAATGCACCAAAAAAAAAAACCTCTGGAGGAACTCAGCAGTTTGGTTTTTGCAAAACAACAAATTGCTGGAGGAACTCTGTGAATCAGGCAATGGGCAGACAGCACTTATGTTCAGAACCCTTCTTTAGACTGATGGATTGGGGGAGAAAGCTGGAAAAGATTAGTGGGGGTGACACAAAGTCTGGCAAGTGATATTTGGATACAAGTGGAGGGGGGTTTGATTGGCAGATGAGTGAAGTGTCAAAGGCTAGATGTGAAAAGGAGACAAAGATGTCAGATAAATAAAGAAGAGGAGTGAAATGTAAAGCTGGAGGGAGGGATATGGGAGAATATAATGGAAATGAGGTTTGAGCATGGGAGGGGAGGGAGCTGGCATATGGAGGAGGGGAAGGAGCATGGTAACGGGACTGTTGGGAGAATCGTGTGCCCGCTAGGGTGGAGATGGGGCGGCAGCAGTTTTAAAGATTATGATGATGGTAAAGTTTTTCAAATAACTCTTTCCATTGTGATCTTTCTCCTCCCTTCCATGTAAAACTTTTAAGAGTTATTTATTTAATCTTCAGATTAATAAAGGAAGCTGGTAAACAGGATCTGGAGTTGTCTTATGTCAGCAGTAATTTTATAACTGGTCATGGCATCGGAAAGAACCAACCTCGTAATAAGCAGATGGAAGTTGAATTCAGGAAACAAGAAGAGGTACGGTCATCTAACTTTCTCAAAACGTGCTGCCTTTCCCACTGGGCACGACCTCAGAGTTGTAAATCAGATCACTCTTGGTTCTAAATAATACAGAAGTGTATAAACTGAGTAGACCTGTCAGTAGATTCAGTGAAACTCATGGATGAAATAATGAAATTCAATCTCTTAGAGGCTATAAGCGAGTTCGGTATTCCGACTGCACATGCCCATGCCCAGGTCAAAGGTCACAAGCGAAAAACACTCGGCAGCCGAGCGGCGGCATGGACATAGACCTGTGCTTCATCCGCAGCCAGGATCGACCCTGGGTCTCCGGCACCGCAATCGCTGCCGAACCGCCACTGGACCATCCCCGTTCCCTCCCGAGTGCCCCCTCCACCAACCCTGTCCGCAGCCAGGATCGACCCTGGGTCTCCAACGCAGCAATCGCTGCCGAACCGTCACTGGACCATACCATCCCCGTCCCCTCCCAAGTGGTCCCCCCCCAACCCCGTCCGCAGCCAGGATCGACCCTGGGTCTCCGACGCCGCAATCGCTGCCGGACCATCACTGGACCATCCCCGTTCCCTCCCGAGTGCCCCCTCCACCAACCCCGTCCGGGGGTGGCCAGAGATGTCAGGAGTCAGATGGGAGCGGCACCCCCAGTCCCACAGCCAGTGCTGAGAAGCAGCGCTAACTCCACGGCCCCGGGCTGGTATCCGGGCAGGGCTGTAGGTTAACCCGGCGAGACAGGCAGAGTTGAGCTGGATTTAGCCCTGCTTCTCCGCCCTGGCTGTGGGCCTGGGCCCTCGTTCCTGTAAGTCCAGGCAGGGCTGGTAGGTTAACAGGCAGAGTTGAGCTGGATTTAGCGCTGCTTCTCCGCTCTGGCTGTGGGCCTGGGGGCGCCGCTCCCGTCTGACTCCCGACGTCTCTGGCCGCCCCTGGACGGGGTTGAGGGGGGGGGGGGTACTTGGGAGGGGACGGGGATGGTCCAGTGACGGTTGGGCAGCGATTGCAGCGCCGGAGACCCAGGATCGATCCTGGCTGCGGACGGGGTTGGGGGGGGGGGGACCACTTGGGAGGGGACGGGGATGGTCCAGTGACGGTTTGGCAGTGATCGCTGTGTCGGAGACCCAGGATGTATCCTGGCTGCGGACGGGGTTGGGGGGGGGGGGGGACCACTTGGGAGGGGACGGGGATGGTCCGGTGACGGTTCTGCAGCGATCGCTGTGTCGGAGACCCAGGATGTATCCTGGCTGCGGACGGGGTTGGGGGGGGCGGGGGCACTTGGGTGGGGACGGGGATGGTCCAGTGACGGTTGGGCAGCGATTGCGGTGCCGGAGACCCGGGATCGATCCTGGCTGCGGACGGGGTGGGGGGGGGGGGGCACTTGGGAGGGGACGGGGATGGTCCAGTGACGGTTGGGCAGCGATTGTGGCGCCGGAGACCCGGGATCGATCCTGGCTGCGGATGAGATCTATGTCCAAGACGCGTCACGGCTGCCGAGAGTTTTTATTGTTTGTGACCTTTGACAAATCCCATGATTCCTTGCGTTTATCGGAATACCGAACTTACTTATTTTGGAGTAACAATAAGTCTCAATCACTGAGTTCAGCGCACTGAATATTGTAAGTTATCAAGACTTGTATGCACTCTGGACTGTAGTAGACTCGCAATTATCTAATTGGCGTGGAGGGAGCAACGTGGGTACAGACCTCACGTCGAAACGAGGAACTGCAGATAGAAACAAAATGTTGGAGTAACTCAGCGGGTAGGCAGCATTTCTGGAGAAAAAGGGTGACATTTCGGGTCAGGTTAGAACTTTCTGTAGAAGTGTCCCAACCCAAAACTTAATCTTATCCATGTCCGCATCATCCAGAGTCCAGATACAACCACTCACATCCAGGGTTCCCTTACCTTGCCATCCTTGTTCCTCCTCGGTTTTGGAACATGCTAGTTCTGAACTCTGATCAGCCCACTTTTAATTGCTGCCCGCATGTTTAATATGCACTAACCCAATAACAACTGCTCCCAGTTTCCTCTCCCAAGCTCCTACCTAACAGTATTGTCATTTGTCCTGCCAATATTTATCCCAAGGTCTGGACCTATCCTTTTTCGTAGCTATCTTAAAACTTAAGCGGTGTGATCACTTTTCCCAAAATTCTCCCACTGAATCACCAGTCACTTGGCCAGGCTCATTTCCCAGTGCAAGCCCGGTATGGACCTCCCTGTAGTTGGACTATCCCCATTCTGTTTCACAAAAGCCTCTTGGATCATTTCTAAGCCTCTTGCACTGAGCAAGTCCCAATCAAAATTGGAGACGTCGCCCTTTATGACAGCCCTGTTAGTTTTACATCTTTCCGATTGAGTTTTAACATTTTGTTGGAATATTAGATTCATTTCTAGTCATCATAGTTTAAGAGCAAACGATAGCAGGGCGGTGAAAGTAAGCAGGAGATTTAAGTGTTGTGCAAATTTATTCAAAAACAGAGTGAATAAGGAGAAATTATTTGGTGGCAGATTTGGTAACCTTAATAGACTTAAGATGACAGGCAAAAGAGTCAAATACCTTAAATCAGTAAAATAAATAACATGACGACTTTTTTTTTATCAGTAAGCACTAATAATAAACCAATACCAAACTGGAATGTATTCTATGACAAGAGGAGGAAGGTATTTGTAACTCATTTTCTTTGTGGACCGTTTCATGAACACATTTCTGATAAAAGGAAGGAATTGTGATCTCCCACATTGTTGACCTTTAAAATCTGCCACAAAGTTTAATGTCATTCTTGTTCCTCCAAAACATTGTTGCAGGTGCTGAGAAAATTCCGTGCGCACGAAACCAATTTACTCATCGCAACTAGCGTTGTTGAGGAGGGAGTTGATGTTCCAAAATGCAATCTGGTAGTTCGATTTGATTTGCCAACAGAATATCGTTCCTACGTGCAATCTAAAGGCAGAGCGCGAGCTCCCATTTCAAACTACATCATGCTGTCAGATTCTGACAAAATTGAAGACTTCAAAGAGGATCTCAAAACCTACAAAGCAATTGAAAAGGTACCAACCATTGGCTATTTGTTTCATAAGTGCAACTTAACGTACAGTAAAAATAGATTATAAATCACTTTTTACACCATTTTGCAAACTGTCCAATTCGCCTTTACCCTATTGCAGATATTGGACTTTGTCTCTGGAACTGGTGCTCTACAATGAAGAATACATTCTGCACTCTGTATCTTCCCATTTGCTCTACTTATTGTACTTAAGTTTGACGATTGTATTTATGTATAGTATTCTCTGAATAGAATGCAAAACAAAGCTTTTCACTTCAGTACATTTGACAGTAATAAACCTAGATAGGGAAGAAAAATATGATCTAACTTCCTGCCAAGTTAATTGGTACATAAATGGTTCTTGATGCCACCTCTGTAAGTACACACATGTGGCAACTTGTATTAGTAGAAAAAAAGAACTGCAGATGCTGCTTCATATACAAAAAGGCACAAAGTGCTGGAGTAACTCAGTAGGTAGGCCAACATCTTTGGAGAACATGGGTAGGTGACGTTTTTGGTGTGAAGAAGGGACTCTACCCAAAACATCACCTGTCCACGTTCTCCAGAGATGCTGCCTGACTTGTTGAGTTACTCCAGCACTTGGTGTCCTTTAGCAACTTTATTCTTGGGCTGAAGGACGTAATGACAAATCAATATTTATTACACTAGTGACAGCATCTGTTAGAATAGAAGTACAAAGGTTGGAATGGGGAAGGAAGGAAATGGTTCAATGGCACTTTATTATCACATGTAGCGAGATGCAGTGAAATTACTTTATTCCATACAATTCAATAAAAAATCTTGCGCCCTCATGCTTGAGTACCAGAGTGTAAGAATAGTCGATGACACTAGGCAGTACACAGGACTCGCCACTTTTCTGGCGCCATCTTGTATTCTTCAAGTTTCAAAGTTCGTAAAAATGTAGTGTCGTAACTTGACCTTAAAGGTCTGTCCTTCTGGTGCAGTTGGTGTTGCAGGAGTCAGCCTGGCCAGGTGACTATTTTGGTGTGCACGAAACAGCTGCTTTTTTCAACAATTTTCTTTTACTTTTATTCATCAGTATTTTGAAAAACAGTCGCCTGAAACTAAAGCTCGATCTCTCCATAAATGCTACTAAAAGATTGTTTTTAGCATTTTTGTTTTTTATTTTCGATGTCCAGCATCTACAGTAGAGCTTTTGAATTATTGTTAGTGATAACAATGTGTTCTTACGATAGAAGACCAAGTGCCAAATCGCTTGCATTATTCCAATTGTTATGATTAAATTTGAACTGACAACTTTTGGGTTGCGCTATCACATCACAATTGATTACTCATCAAGTTTCAGCCAAGTTAATTGGTACTCATTGTTTCTTGACACAACCTCTGCCGAAGCTCGCATGGCCCTTCCAGCAAATGTCCCTTGGTAACATCTCGAGGAAAATTCAGGCTGAGCTGCCGCACGCACACCCCAGCCCACGAACGTTTGGGCCAGTGATTTTGTTCTTTATCGCTAAAAGCAGCTAATTTGCAGAGACAGCTCTGGTCAGGCTGACTTGAGCATTTTGGATTTTTTTTCCCCACCAGTTTCATCTGACAGGTTTGAAGAGGAAAGTGAGAACTCCTACTCCAGCAGTCCAAAGTAAGCTGGTTTTAGCCATGTTGGCAGCTGAACGTGTACAAGTGGCCAATGTTCTCAGTATCAGGTGGTTAAAAGAGCCTCGGTTCATGTTCCTCTTCATCACTGAGTGACCTGTGTAGTCAAATCTGCAGCTATGATCCCAGTCCTAATTGCAGGATCTTGATCCAAAACAGCAACCATCCCTTTGCTGCCTCCACAGTTTAGTTTAGAGATACAGCATGGAAACAGGCCCTTCGGCACTTACCCAGAGAAGGAGAATCAAGAACTTGAGGACATAGGTTTATGATGAGAAGGACAAGATATAATAGGAACGTAAGGGGCAACTTTTTCCACACACTGGGTTGTGGGTGTATGAAACAAACTGCCAGAGAAGGTAGTTGAGGCAGATACTATAAAAGCATTAAAAACAAAAAACAAATGGGCAGGTACATGGATAGGAAAGATTAAGAGGCATATGGTCCATACGCGGGCAGGTGGGACTAGTGTGGATGGGGCATCCTGGTTGCCATGGACAAGTTGTTTGGAAGGGCCTGTTTCCGTGCTCTATGACTATATGACCATGACATGGGAAGCCAATCATCAGAGTCCTCTAAAAGATGGAGAGAATAAGCCTTGGGCAATTATCACCAAAAATGTATAATGATTTAACAGTGACAGTAAAACATTGCTCCGTATCTTCTGGAAGGTTCATTTTTCTATTGATACTTTCTTAAGATTCTCCGAAACAAATGTTCAAAGTCTGTGAACTCCGCTGAAGTGGAGGTAGAACCTGTAACTGATGACGATGAACTGCTTCCTCCGTATGTACTGAGACCAGAAGACAGCAGCCCGCGAGTCACCATCAACACTGCCATTGGACATGTGAACAGGTGAGACTAAGCATTACGCCGTGTGTTCAGGCATTCATTGACACAAGTCTTGTGTTTTAACATCTCTTGATGTGTACGCTTATGTTTTATTACCTGTTTTCATACCTGTATTTAAAATGAACTAATAACCAAGCATACAAAACAGCTTTTGCAAGCATTATAGTTTAGTTCAAAGATACAGCATGGAAACAGGCCCTTCAGCCCATCAAGTCCACGCCGTCCACCGTTCAAATTAGTTCAGTCATCCCACTTTCTCATCCATTCCAGAAACAAAGGGCAATTTACAGAAGCCTCTTAAGCGATAAACCTGCACGTCTTTGGGATGTGGGAGGAAACCGGAGCACCTGGAGGAAATTATTGTGGGGTTGGACAGGCTAGATGCAGGAAGATTGTTCCCGATGTTGGGGAAGTTCAGGACAAGGGGTCACAGCTTAAGGATAAGGGGGAAATCCTTTAAGACCGAGATGAGGAAAAACTTTTTCACACAGAGAGTGGTGAATCTCTGGAACTCTCTGCCACAGAGGGTAGTTGAGGCCAGTTCATTGGCTATATTTAAGAGGGAGTTAGATGTGGCCCTTGTGGCTAAAGGGATCAGGGGGTATGGAGAGAAGGCAGGTATGAGATACTGAGTTGGATGATCAGCCATGATCATATTGAATGGCGGTGCAGGCTCGAAGGGCCGAATGGCCCACTCCTGCACCTATTTTCTATGTATTTCTATGTATCTATGAAACCCATACGGTCACAGGGAGAAGGTACAAACTCCACACAGACAGCATCTGAGGTCAGGATCAAACCCCGGCCTGTGGCGCATTGAGGCCGCAGCTCTACCAGCTGCGCCACTGTGCCGCCCTAACTTGTGACCTAAATGGACATTTGGAAATTCCACTAATCCAGCACATTTGGGACGGTGCTGAACTGGCCATTTCCAGACCATTGCCATTCTCATTCCATTTTGTACAAAATTCCTGTATGCATATTTTTAACTTATTGCAATTACTACTTCATGCCTGTGATGGTGCTATAGTGCCACAGTTACCGCATTTTTTAATTCCAACAAAACTCAGAAACACTTTCTCACTCTAGCTTCTCACTCTAGCAACTTGTTTCATTTCTGAAGTGGAAAGCAATTGCAACTTTGTTAATTCAAATTGCTGCAATCTGGAAATTTGAGCAGGAACTTTTAGTCACGAATTACCCTTGTACCGACGATATATATTCCATATCAATGCCACAGATGACGATTGCTGGCGATAGGGAGGGCTATTCCAATGCTACTCGAGCATCCCAACACAACTGACAGGGGTCTGGCCGCTCCCTTTCATGCTTCAGTCAGGCCCCTGATTGCCTGCCTGCTTTGCCTCCAGACATCAGTGCACAAAGGAAAATGCACAATGAGCATTCATCGGGAGCAGGCCCATAACCAAAACTGTCATTGATGTGCAATGTAAGAACTCTTCAATGTCCTTTTAAAAAACGCTGAACAATTTCTAGGCCAAGCAAACTGCAGCCAGTTTTCATTATAAAAGTGGACAGGTTCCACATATTCTTATGTGCATGTCAGTGCGGTTCTGACAAAGATATAACAATACTCTGCAACTATGACAGTGTTCACTTGTACCAAGAATAAATAATGGTGCCCCTTGTGCCCTTTATATCATGCTCAGGCTGGATAGAGTTCTCCAGAGATTCTCCCTCAATTTGACAGTGTTCCTAAACACAACTATTTTATTTCAGTGGTTTTGTTTAAAAAAAGCTTGCTTTCATTTTGAATATAAGCATGTCAGATTAAATCTTCCCATGGTTTCCCATGAGCAGAGGAGGAAGAAAGGTGGAACATGTACAGAGGCCCACTTGAATGTTTCAATACTTCAGTTTAGTTGTACCGAGGTACAATGAAAAGCTTTTGTTGCGCGCAATGCACTGTGTTGCAATGTTAGATTGCATGGAAGACAAAGACTTTAATATTCATTAAATTTGCATTGGTTATATATACATCAATAATGTATCCTCATTGCATTGAGTAACATTTATTTGCTTCGAACTAGGGCTTTGAGATAAGGAGAGGTCGGATAGGTTAGGCCGTTCCTCCCTGGAGAAGTTGGATAGGTTGGGTCTTTTTTTCCCTGGTGAACAAAGGTACATAATGGTCTTTTCCACGGGGTATAGGAGTGAAAACCTAGAGGTCGTAGATATAACGCAAGAATGGAAAATATTTAAAAGGGAGCTGAGGGGCATCCTTCTCCACGCAGATGATGGTGCTTACAAGGATCGAACTGCCAGGGGAAGTGGTAGATGTGGTACAATTATTTAGTAGGTGGATATGAAAGTTTAAAGGGATACAAACCTGATGCAGCACATGGGGCCAACTCATGGGGTTAGGCAACTTGCTCGGCAGAGACAAGTTGGGCCGAAGGGCCTGTTTCTGTGCCGTATGACTCCAGGGAGGCTATGTTATTGTGTACAATTGTTTGCTCTAAGGTTCATTTAGTATGTAGTTGGGGGGGGGGGGGGGGTTGAAATATAAATTGAATAAAATAGCCTGCAAAATATTTTTTTTGACACTTTTACCATTGAACCAATTCCATTATTTTATGATCCCTTCCATTGCATTGTTTTTAAGGCTGTGTGTTTTTACATATTCATCCCATTTGTGCCATGATACAAATACACATATTTCCACAGGGTGGCGTGTGCCTGGAACATGCTGCTCAGGGTGATGGTGGAGGAGGATTTGGTAGTGGTATTTAAGAAGCTTTTAAATAGGCACATAGATTTGCAGGGAATAGAGGGATATGGATGATATGTAGGCAGAGGAGATTAGTTTAACTTAGCATCATGATCGGCCCAGACATTGTGGGCTGAAGACCCTGTTCCTCTACTGTTTTGTGTTCTAAAACTTCAATTTTTTCCCCATGTCAGATTTGGTCTTTTGAATAAATGCTAATGTGATTTCTGTGCTGCACCAGAAGTGTAATTTAGTAGGAATGTGCGTTATAAATGCACTTGTTTTTTTTCCCCTACAGATACTGTGCCAGATTACCCAGTGATCCCTTCACACATCTGGCTCCAAAGTGCAAAACTCAAGAACTATTAGATGGTGCTTTTCAGTCAACTCTCTACCTTCCAATCAACTCGCCCCTCCGTATCCCAGTAACTGTGAGTAATCATTGAATGTTTTCTATTCTCGACTGCACAATGTGGACCTTTGTCATGCTTGCTCATAGTTTCAACTGTAGATTACCCCTTCCTGCGTATTTTAATGATTTGCATTCCGGTAAAAAATATCCCAACAGTTTTTCAATCTAACCAGTTTAGTTTACAGGTACAGCGCGGAAACAGGCCCTTTGTCCCATTGAGTCCGTGCTGACCCGCGATCCCGCACATGAACACTGTCCTATATACAGTGGGGACAATTTACAATGATACCAAGCCAATTAACCTACAAACTATATGTTTTTAGAATGTGGGAGGATCCCGGAGATAACCCATACAGAATGTACAATCTCCATACAGACAAGCACCCGTAGTCAGAATGGAACCCAGATCCCTGGTGCTGTAAGGCAGCAACTCTACCGCTGCGTCACCTTTAGTTGATGGAACTGCAGTAAGCAATTATGTTTAGAAAAGGAACTAGTTCTTTTGCGTAAACATCTTTCTAAATGGCCCTGAGCTGAATCGTTGATGGAGTGTATTCCAGCTTTATAATCAATACTATTGCTGCAAGATGTAACCCCTCTGCCACCTTTACCGTGGCTCACGTTCCAAGAATAAATTTGAAACCCTTCAGTCGTCACAAAGTGCTGAAAATACACAGATCAACCAGCATCTGTAAGGACGAAACACAGGCCCTTGCTTGTCTTTCCCCTTCAAATACTGACTTATTGTATCGTTTATATAGTTCCTACATTTTGTTTGTATTGGAAGGAACTTTGATTTATTAAGTGCCTTTTATGACCTCAGGGCTTCCTTAAGTAGAGGCACTGGTACAGTGTAGAAAAGGTGACAGCTAAGTCACACACAACAGTCGAGTAAGATGAGGTAATTATGATGTTGATTGGAGAGATAATATTGGTAACAGCGCCCGGGAAATCTCCTCTCTGCACTTTCTGACCTCTCATGACATCAGAAATAAAAAATGGTATCTCAGTTTACAGTTGCACTTACTGACAGTTCAGCACTTCCCACAATGGTAAAAGCTAGATTATTGGCTCAAGTCTAAGGTGATTGTGCTACAGCTAAGCCTTGACAGCCACTTAGGTTTATTTATTTAATTTGATTTCCCTACTACATCTCTTGCCCCCACCCCCCCCAACTCCCCATGCATTGAAATTGCAAGAGTCGGCCTGCCTAACATGATGTCAACTTGTAGCTCTTCCAAGCAACCACTTCTGTTAAAGATGATGTAGCTCATTAATTTTTATTTGAAACCTAGGGTCTTCCAATGCCCTGTACGAGATTGGCTGAGAAAGCAGCAGCCCTTCTTTGCTGTGAACGGCTGCACAAAATAGGTAAGTGATAAACTGATTCATTCTCTTGCATTTGATCTCCTGGAAGAAATGCTTGCGGTGTTACAGCTTCTCATTTGATGCAGGTGAGCTGGACGATCACTTGATGCCGGTCGGAAAAGAAACAGTGAAGTATGAGGAAGAGCTTGATTTGCACGACGAAGAAGAAACCAGTATTCCTGGGAGACCCGGTTCCACAAAACGGAGACAATGCTACCCTAAAGCGGTGAGTAAATCCACTTCTGGAAAGAAGAGGCTCACCAGAATGCTGAGCAAACCACAAAGTGCTGGAGTAACTCAGCGGGTCTGGCAGCAACACCGGAGGCCATGAATAAGTGGCATTTCAGGTCGGGTCCCTTCTTCAGACATTGGATTAGAGAGTATTTTAGCTATAAGGAGAGGTTGGAGAAACTTGGATTGATTTCCAAGCATTGGAATCTGAGGAAGACCTGATAGATGTTTATAAAATGATGAGGGCCATATATAGGCTAGATAGTCAGAACCTTTTCCTCTGGGCTGAAATGTCAAAGATTAGAGGACATAGCTTTAAGATGAAAATGGCAATATTTTAAAGGAGATGTGTGGGACAAGATTTTTACTCAGAGGGTGCTGGGTTCCTGGAACGCACTGCCCAGGGTGATGGAGGAGGCAGATATGATAGTGGCATTTAAGAGGCTCTTGAGCCCCTGTCCCACGGTACGAGGTAATTCACGAGTTCTCCCGGGTTTTCCCCTGATACGAACTCGGAGAATGTCCGTAGCGGGTCCGTAGGAGTTCGTGGATGTCTCGTAGCGGCTCGTAATGCTAACGGTAGGTACTTGGGACATCCGGTAACTCGTGACATTTTTTCATCCCTGCAAAAAATGTCCACGAGTAAAAAACATACTCGCGATGAAAAAAATGTTGCTTTTTATACCTACCGTTAGCATTACGAGCCGCTACGAGACATCCACGAACTCCTACGGACCCGCTACGGACATTCTCCGAGTTTGAATCAGGGGAAAACGCGGGAGAACTCGTGAATTACCTCGTACAGTGGGACAGGAGCTTTAGATAGGCACCTGGATCTGGATATGCAGCCGATTAAAGGAAATGCATCACGTGCAGGCAGAGGAGATTAGTTTATCTTGCCACCATCTTCAGCACAGTCATTGTGGGCCAAAGGACATGTTCCTGTGCAGTACTGTTCTATGAGTGTGTGTATAAGGAGTGAACCATCCTGCCCCTAGAGCTGCTCTGCCATTCATCGAGGTCATGCCTTCACTTTGTGGGTGAGATCGGTGGGCGGCGCAACTTTCGTCTGCAGCGGCCTCTGCAGTCCGTCTGTCTTTTTATTATTTTTGTCTTGTTTTTATGTAGTTTTTTATTATTTTTTTTTGTCGGGGTATGTGTGTGTGGGGGTGGGGGTGGGGGGGGGAAACTTTGGAATCTTTCCCCTGCACGGGAGACCCGACCTTTTCTTTGTCGGGTCTCCGTTGTCGTTGGGGCTGGGCAACGTGGAGCGGCCTCCAGCAGGAACGACCTGGGGCTCCCGTGGAGCTGCGGACTACTCACCGTCGCGGGGCTGGCCGAGTCCGGAGCGGGTGGAGCTGTGGTGGAGACAATCGCTGCTGCAACCCGACCCCCGGAGATTCGGAGGCTACAACCGCGGGTCTGGCGGACGGCAACACTGGAAGCCCGCGGGTCCCCTGGTGGGAGACCGCTTTTCGGGGCTTCCGCAGCGGCGACTTCTCCCGCCCGAGTTGCGGGGTTGAGGAGCACCTGGAGCGGGGCTTTATCCCCCCGCGCGGCTTGGAATGGTCACCGGACTTTGCGGGCGCGCGCCGAGGCTCTAACACCAAGACCCGGTGCGCGACCTTGCATCACCCGGCGTGGCTTTAATGGCCGCGGGACAATCACCATCGCCCGCCGGGGGCTTTGACTTTGACTCTGACATCGGGGGGGTGCGAGTGCAGTGGAGAGATACGTGTTTTTTTGCCTTCCATCACAGCGCTGTGATGGATGTATGTGTAAATTGTGTTGTGTCTCGGGTCTTCTTCGTTTTGTATTGTATGGCTGCAGAAACGACATTTCGTTTGGACCTCAAGGGGTCCAAATGACAAATTTGTCCAAAAGACAAATAAATTGAAAATTGAATTGAATTCACTTCTACCTCAATGTCATTTTCCACGTTGTCTCCAAAAACCTTGATTCTCTTGAGATTTGCATGTCGGGGTATTCGGTGTTTAGCTACCTATTATCCCTCTGAGCTTTTAAGTACCTACATGCAGTGTCCTTCCTCTGCCTCAAAAACATTATTATCAATTGCAAATCATTTGTTTCTTACAGATGTTTTTTTCTCTTGTCTATATCCCTCCCGATCCCTTCATTTAGATTCCTGAATGTCTGAGGAACAGTTACCCCAAAGCAAATCAACCTTGCTACCTTTATGTAATTGGCATGGTGTTGACCACTCCTCTTCCTGATGAGCTCAACTTCAGAAGGAGAAAGCTGTACCCGCCAGAAGATACAACCAGATGTTTTGGGATTCTGACTGCCAAACCAATACCGCAGGTACTTTTAGTCATCTCAGTACACTTTAGGTTTTGGCATGTTGCGGCTGGTTGGGAAACCCATGAGCAGTTCTTTAGACTTCAGAGATATAGCGTGGAAACTGGCCACGGCGACCAGCGATCACCCCATATGCGAGCACTATCCGACACACGGGACAATTTCCTTTTTGTTTTTTAAGCCAATTAAACTGCTAACCTGCTTGTCTTTGGGCTGTGGGAGGAAACCGGACCACATGGAGAAAACCCCACACAGTCACAGCGAGAACGTACAAATGCCGCACAGACAGCCATAGTCATTATCAAACCCTTGTCTCTGGTGCTGTAAGGCAGCAACTGTACCGCTGCGCCACTGTGCCGCCCTGACAGAAGAAAAGAGGCAAGAGTAGGGAGAGTTTATGGGTGAACAATTATTTTCATGTATCCAAGTCTAAACATTTCCAAATGTCATTTTGAGTTATAAAGAGGGATCTGTTTAGACAGATTTAATCTCAATGGGGAGTGCAATAAGGGTTAATGTTTCAGGTCCATGACCTTTCATTGGAAGCTTTTAGATTTAACCACAAATGATAGAAATGTTGAGATCCGATATTAAATTTTCTATTTTTATATTGGCATAATTGTGTTTATGACAGTCATGGTTAAGGAATACAAATTTTAAAATCTGGATGAATGGAACTATGTGTATTAGCATTCCATAGTTCAGGGCTTGGTTATATGATGCAAATTTGAATTATTTCTTCAGCTTCAGAGAAGGAAAAGTGTAACTACATATTTTTCATTGGAGGATGAAGCTAATTGACTTTAGGATTGCATCAGGAACTTCCAACAGATATAATGCTATTATTTTGCAACATCTCTAAATTAAACAACAAAGACAAAATAACTCTTGTGTAAAAGATGGTTTAAAATGTTTTCTTTGTGTGGAATAACATATAATATGTGTGGGAATAGGAACCACATATATGTTTTATGATGGAAGCAAGATAAACTTGTACAAGTAAGCAAATCCTAACCCTCAATGCCACCTCCTGCAGTTCAGATCCATTTCTTGCAAAGGAGGATGCCCTGGGGAGGATGGAAATGGCACAGCGTCTCATGCATTATTGCCATCCAACTCCCTCTAAATTTCTTGCCTTGAGTTTTGTACAGTCTTGTTCCAGGCTGGAGACGAGGAAATGCGGTTGCTGGTTAAAAACACACAAAGTGCTGAAAAATCAGTCTGATGAATGGACCTGCCCCGAAACATTGCCTATCCATGTCCTCCAGAGATGCTGTCTGACCCGCTGAGTTATTCCAGCACTCTGTTTTTTGTACAAGGCTATAGGAAATACTAGCCTATTGAAACTAATTCCGATCATGTTTGCAAAGTCTACAGTTTTAATGAATCTCAAAACGGAAAGAAACAATTCTATAAAGAATAATTATTGAAATCTTTTTGCATGTCATGTTTCATTTGGCAGATTCCACATTTTCCGGTATATACACGTTCTGGTGAGGTTACCATATCTATTGAATTGGGCAAATTGGACTTCACGTTGAGTACCAAGCAGCTGGAGCTGATCACTAGGCTGCACCAGTATATCTTCTCTCACATTCTTCGTCTGGAGAAACCTGCACTAGAATTCAAGCCTACAGAAGCTGATGCAGCCTATTGTGTTCTACCTCTCGATATAGGTAACCATTGTTGCCATTGGTCTTTCAATAAAGCGTAATGGTGGGTGGGTAAAGTGGGATATTTCAGGGTATAGTCCTCTTATTTAACATTTGAAGCAATGTATCTTGCATTTACTGCTTCTGCTCTTCAAGCTCTGCTTACAATTGGGTAGTTTAGTTTAGTTACAGTGTGGAAACAGGCCCTTTACCTCACCGAGTCCATGCCGACCAACAATCACCCATGCTTTCGTTCAATTCTACACATTATGGACTAGTTTACAGAAGCCAACTGTACGTCTTTGGCGTGTGAGACGAAACCAGAACACCCGGAGAAAGCCGACGCCGTCACAGAGAAAGTATAAACTGTACAGTCAGCACCCGAGATCAGGATCAATCTGGCTCTCTGGTGCTGTAAGGCAGCAGCTCTACCACTGTACCACTCTGCTGCCTCAAGTGTTGATGTATTACTGACCGTGATGGTGGGAGAATTGGATATCAAATTAAATATCCCACAAAAAGGATGCTTGAGTGATCTGAATATAATACTGGCTAGCATAGAGAACCCCTGATTGCTTCCCTGATACACTCCATGGTAAAGGACCTATTTATTTAACAAAGATCTCCTGCTTTGCTGCCTTCATAGCTTTTCCCCATCCCCTGTTTTCATGCATAACTCTCATCTCTGATCATTTAAAGCTGAATCCTTGTTAATGTCCACAGTTTCATATTAGAGTTTAGTTTAGAGATAGCGAAAGGTCCTTCAGCCCACCGAGTCCACTCTGACCATTGGTCACCTGTTCACTACTTCTGTCATTCCCACTTTCGCATTCACTCTGCGGACAACTTACGGAGTGCAATTAACCTGCACGTCTTTGCGATATGGGAAGAAACTGGAGCACCCGGAGAAAACCCACGCGGTCAGGGAGATTGTGCAAACACAGACAGCACCCAAGGTCAGGATCAAACTCGGGTCTCTGACACTTTGAGGCAGTTGCTATACCACGCGTTCAATGATTGGGGAGTTTGGTGACTCATCTTAAAAATAATGTTTGTGAAATGTTTCCATTGTAGTTGATGGTTGCAGCCATTTGGATATTGACTTCACCTTTATGGAAGATATAGAAAGGTCAGAAGCTCGCACAGGCATTCCCAATACACAGTACACAAAGGACAAGCCGTTCACATTTAATCTGGAAGATTATCAGGATGCAGTTATCATTCCAAGGTAGGAAAACCTTTTTGTTTGTTACTTAAAGTAACAAACTTTTTGTTGTTTTAGGGGAGTGGCATGAAAAACTATGGGGACCCAGTGTGGAGGGGACCGTCGTGATGGACAATGGGGACCCAGTGTGGAGGGGACCGCTGTGATGAACAATGGGGACCCAGTGTAGGGGGGACCGCCGTGATGAACAATGGGGACCCAGTGTGGAGGGGACCGCTGTGATGAACAATGGGGACCCAGTGTGGAGGGGACCGCTGTGATGAACAATGGGGACCCAGTGTGGAGGGGGGGGGGCACCGTGAGGGACGGTGGGAGAACAAAGAGGAACCTGGTGTGGGGGGGGGGGGGGGGGCACTCTAGTTTTAGAATCCTCTGCCCAGGGGGTAAGTCTGCGTTTGTTCGTTCCGGTGAAGGCGCTGTGCACACGGCAGCCAGCCAGTAGTCGCTTGCCTTTTTCTTTTTGTTTTCACTTTTAATTTAATTTTACTTTCAAGGTTTCGTGTACCTTGTGTGTTGTGACTGTTGGCAGACCAATTTCCCTCCGGGGTTGAATAAAGTTCTATTGTATTGTATCGTATTGTTAACTTCCAGGAATCCAGGTTAGGGTATCCAGGTTCTGTTCTTATGGGCTAGGAGCTACTCAAGCACATCTGCTTAATGCCCGTTTTGAATTATAATTGATCGAGTACTTGTGTTGGTTTATTATTGTCATGTACCGAGATATAAGAAAAGTTTTGTTTGCATGCTATTCAGTCAAATTATGCTGTACATTTTTTTGGGGGGGAGTGGCGGGGGTGCCTCGGCTTGTTTTATACTAGATTTCTAACCAGCTGTATAAATCTACTCAATGTGGGACAGATATCGAAACTTTGACCAGCCTCATCGCTTCTACGTGGCCGATGTGTACACAGATCTCACCCCTCTCAGTAAATTCCCTTCCCCCGAGTACGAAACATTTGCAGAGTATTATAAAACCAAGTACAATCTGGATCTGACCAACTTGAACCAGCCTCTGCTGGACGTGGACCACACATCTTCCAGGTAAGAAGAATCTCAAGTGAAGCCGCCTGTCGGAACAGTAGCGTGAATGTGATGCTGTGTGAGGTGTTTAGAGAATCCACTGGAGCCACCCAGTGGTGGGAGAATTAAGCACTCAGATATTTTCATCTCCCTGCCCTGATGTATCACAGAACATGGAACAGTACAACACAGGAACAGGCCCTTCTGCTCACAATGTTTTTGCTGAACATAATGCCACGATAAACGAATCTCTCCCTGCACATGATCAAAATTTGCTACGTATACATGTGCCTGTCTTAAGCCTGTTAAATGCCATTATCATATGTGCCTCCCCCAGCAGTGTGTTCCAGGCAGCCACCACTCTATTTAAAAACTTGCCTCACACATCTCCATTAAACTTTGCTCTTCTCACCTAAAGCTATGAAAAGTCATTTCCACTCTGGTGGAAAATGTCCAGACTATCTATGCTATCTGTGCCTCTCACCATTTTATTTACTTCTATCAAGTCTCCCCTCAACCTCCAGTGTTCTAGAGAAAACAATCCAAGTCTGTCTAATCTCTCCTTGAGGCTAATATCCCCTGATCCAAGTAGCATTCTCCTAACCTACGTCTGCATCCTCTCCAAACCCTCCTTTCTTCTAGTACCTTGTCTCCAGCATTGTTTTCCTTTTGTGTGAGCTTTGTGGTGTATTGCTTGCCATGTATACACGTCACAAAATGGAGCAAAGGACAGATCAGTAACATGACTTTTAGCTGCTTTATTTCCCTCGTTTGACAAGATTCCACATGGTAGGCTGGTCTGGAAGGTTGGAGCTCATGGGATCTAGTCAACTATGCAACGGTTAATGCATTGCATCATTTTATACCTTTACGGTTATATTTGAGTTCAACTTGTTTAAAAACAAAACGAGCGGATCCATTTCTATCCCTCCAGACTGAATCTTCTCACCCCTCGTCACTTGAATCAGAAAGGAAAAGCACTTCCTTTAAGTAGCGCGGAGAAGCGCAAGGCCAAATGGGAGAGTCTGCAAAACAAGCAGGTATGAACTTCTTGAATATTCATCTCTGTCACCAAGATGTTCAATCTAACCATGGGACAAGAGGGATTCTGGGTCCTTTCTAGCATCATTGGGGTGTTCATATATCATAAAACAGTACAGCATAGGAAAAGGCCCTTTGGCCCATAATGTCCATGCCGAACTGGGTGCCAAGTTAAATAATCTCCTCTGCCTGCACGTGATCCATTCCCTGCATATTCATGTGCCAGTCCAAAAGCCTTTTAAACACCACATTCTTATCTGCCTCCACCACCTCCCCTGGCAGCTAAATTACCTATTTCTCCTAATTTGTATGTTTGTAAGATTACAGATTTAACAAAAGCATAATTGTGAAATTATATTTTATTCTTTAGAAAAAAGCTACAGAGGAATGTGGAGCAGATGTTTTGGCACCGTGGACACACTTCCATTAACACAGCACTATTTGCTTCTGCTGCCTTTCAGATTTGTTGATAAGCAAAACTAAAATGCTGCAGATGTTAGATAACTGAACAAAAACAAAAAATAGCTGAGGTTAAAAACCCAACTAGTCTGACACCATCTGTGGAATAGAAGCCAGTTAATGTTTCTAGTCGTGACCAGAAACATTGCCTGTCCATTTGCTCCACAGATGCTGCCTGATCCGCTGAGTTACTCCAGCACTTTGTGTTTCAATGTTTCATGTGGACGATCATATGTGCATTCTGTATTTTCCCATGTTGCTCAGTTATGATGTCAGCAATCAGTTATCTCGACCCGAAACGTCACTATTCCTTCGCTCCATAGATGCTGCCTCACCCGCTGAGTTTCTTCAGTATTTTTGTCTTCCTTCGATTTTTCCAGCATCTGCAGTTCCTTCTTAAACAATCAGTTATCACTGTTCAGTTGGAGATAAAATGTGATGCTTAGTCAACTTATCTGTTTTCTCCTTGCAAGATTCTTGTCCCAGAACTCTGCGCTATTCATCCTATCCCAGCTTCCTTGTGGAGAAAGGCCGTATGCCTTCCCAGTATTCTTTATCGACTGCACTGTCTATTAACAGCAGAGGAGCTGCGAGCCCAAACAGCGAAAGAAGCGGGTGTGGGAATCGAAGCTCTCCCATCAAACTTCAGGTGTGTGAATGTTTATTATAAAAAGGAAGGCTTGCAATTGTGTAGTACTTTCTATATCCTTGTGACTTTCCAAAGTGCTTTACAGCTGAAGAAGGGTCTCGACCCGAAATGTTGCCTATTTCCTTCGCTCCATCGATGCTGCCTCACCCGCTGAGTTTCTCCAGCATTTTTGTCTACCTTCTATTTTCCAGCATCTGCAGTTCCTCTTCAACATTACAGCTAATGAAGTGTTTTTTGAGGTCTCCTGTCAGAGATAATCTCCGTGCTCTGTGTCCCCATTTTCCATTTATTCTCTCCAGCCCCTGGTCCCTTCCACCTACTATCATTCCCTCTGGTTTTATATTTCACTCCTCTTCCTTCATTATCTGGCACTCTTTTATTTCCATTTTTTCTCCAGCCTTCGTTACTATCTCCATCCATCTGACAACCCCCCCCCTCCTTACCTGTGACTTGGTTACAACTGCAGATGCTGGTTTTCAAAAAAAGGCACAAAGTGCTGGAGTAACTCAGCAGGTCACTGGTAAACATGGATTGGTGACGTTTTGGGCAGGGACCCTTCTTCAGATCCAAAACATAGCCTATCCATGTTTTCCAGAGATGCTGTGTGATCTGCTGAGTTACTTCAACACTTCTTTTTCCCCCCCACCTATCACTTGCCAGTTTTTGCCTCTTCCCCTCGCCTCTCTTTACCAGCTTTCTCCCATCTGCTCATTCTGAAGAAGGGTCCCGATCCGAAAAATCTGTCCCATAGCCTTCCACAGATACTGCCTGACCCACACCAGCATTTTGTGCTTTGCTCACGATTCCATCATCTGCTGAAGTCTTCTGTTTCAATAGACAATAGGTGCAGGAGTAGGCCATTCGGCCCTTCGAGCCAGCACCGCCATTGAATGTGATCATGGTTGATCATCTACAATCAGTACCCTGTTCCTGCCTTCTCCCCATATCCGCTATCTTTAAGAGTCCTATCTAGCTCTCTCTTGAAAGTATCCAGAGAACCGGCCTCCACCGCCCTCTGAGGCAGAGAATTCCACAGACTCACAACTCTCAGTGTGAAAAAATGTTTTCTCATCTCCATTCTAAATGGCTTACTCCTTATTCTTAAACTGTGGCCCCTGGTTCTGGACCCCCCCCCCCCCCCCCCAACATCGGGAACATGTTTCCTGCCTCTAGCGTGTCCAAACCCTTAATAATCTTATATGTTTCAATAGGTTCCCGTCTAAACTCCAGAGTGTACAAGCCCAGCCGCTCCATTCTCTCAGCATATGACAGTTTCACCATGTAACCAGATAATCACTTCTGCTTATTTGGATTGAGGATCAAGTATTGGTATTGTGGAAGGTACACAAAAATGCTGGAGAAACTCAGCGGGTGCAGCAGCATCTATGGAGCGAAGGAAACAGGCAACGTTTCGGGCCGAAAACCTTCTTCAGACTGATAGGGGGTGGGGAGAAGAAAGGAAAAAAGGCGGAGGAGGAGCCCGAGGGCTGGGGGAGGGGAGGAGACAACCAGAGGGCTGATGAAGGGGAGGGGACAGCAAGGGCTAGCAGAATTGGGAGAATTCAATGTTCAAGCCCCCAGGATGTAGACTGCCCAAGCGGAATATGAGGTGCATTTCCTCCAATTTCCGGTGTTGCTCGCTGTAGCCATGGAGGAGACCCAGGACAGAGAGGTCAGATACGGAATGGGAGGGGGAGTTGAAGTGCTGAGCCACCGGGAGGTCAGGTTGGTTATTGCGGACCGACCGGAGGTGTTCGGCGAAACGATCGCCGAGCCTCCGCTTGGTCTCACCGATGTAGATCAGCTGGCATCTAGAGCAGCGGATGCAATAGATGAGGTTGGAGGAGATGCAGGTGAACCTCTGTCGCATCTGGAACGACTGCTTAGGTCCTTGAATGGAGTCGAGGGAGGAGGTGAAGGGACAAGTGTTGCATCTCTTGCGGTTGCAAGGGAAAGTACCCGGGGAGGGGGTGGTACGGGAGGGAAGGGAAGAATTGACAAGGGAGTTACGGAGGGAGCGGTCTTTGCGGAAGGCAGACATGGGGGGAGATGGGAAGATGTCGAGTGGTGGGGTCACGTTGGAGGTGGCGAAACTGACGGAGGATCACTTGTTGTATGTGACGGCTGGTGGGGTGAAAGGTGAGGACTAGGGGGACTCTGCCCTTGTTGTGAGTGGGGGGATGGAGAGAGAGCAGTGTTACGGGGTATGGCAGAGACCCTGTTGCGAGCCTTATCTATGGTGGAGGAGGGGAACCCCCGTTCCCTGAAAAATGAGGACATTTCGGATGCCCTGGTGTGGAACCTCCCGGTGGCTCAGCACTTCAACTCCCCCTCCCATTCCGTATCTGACCTCTCTGTCCTGGGTCTCCTCCATGGCCACAGCGAGCAACACCGGAAATTGGAGGAAATGCACCTCATATTCCGCTTGGGCAGTCTACACCCTGGGGGCTTGAACATTGAATTCTCCCAATTCTGCTAGCCCTTGCTGTCCCCTCCCCTTCATCAGCCCTCTGGTTGTCTCCTCCCCTCCCCCAGCCCTCGGGCTCCTCCTCCGCCTTTTTTCCTTTCTTCTCCCCACCCCCTATCAGTCTGAAGAAGGGTTTCGGCCCGAAACGTTGCCTGTTTCCTTCGCTCCATAGATGCTGCTGCACCCGCTGAGTTTCTCCAGCATTTTTGTGTACCTTCGATTTTCCAGCATCTGCAGTTCCTTCTTTAACACATTGGTATTGTGGAAGCTTTTATGCTCTTCAAAATTCAGGGATGGGAACTTCTGTGAGACATTACATCGATAAAATGGTTCTTTTAAAACTATTGCATTCCCTCAGTGTTACACAAAATATAATGTTGTATTGCTGACAATGATTGAAGACAAATAATTATTTCTCCCATTTATGATCTGGTGTTTAGTGTGAAAACGTTTTTCCTCATCCCCGATCTAAATGGCTTACCGCTTATTCTTAATCTGTGGCCCCTGGTTCTGGACTCCCCCCAACATCGGGAGCAGCAAGCTGAACAATCCCCGTTAAAGACTCTTTATATAAACAGTAAAGTAGGAACGAGAGAGCACAATTTTTTATTAACTTTTTAAACATTTTAGAGTCTAAAATCAGTGGAATTTATACACGTTTCCTAAAATATACATGGAACTCGGATACATAAATAAAATGTAATTTTTGATTTTAATACTTGATTATTTGATTATATTTTGAAATAAGATTTGTATTGTGTCTGAGGGAATTGCAATTTCAGTGCAAAATGAATTGAAAAGCTGGCAATTTTGCTAGCCAGTAATTATGCCGTATTGCCGGTAGCCCTTACTGACCTTGTATGGCAGTGAGACGACGTTTTCATTGAGACGAGACTATGCGTAATTCATCAATTCAACTTATTTTGACAGAAAATGACTGAACCCGTCAAGGAGGGCAGAATCACTGCCGGCATCAGGATTTCCACATTAAACCCAAAATTGCTGTTCTTTTTATGAAACACAAATGGCGATCAATAGTATTTGAGCCATTGTTGCAACCGTAGAACCCAGACCACTTGTGTTTTGAAAAGGTTGAAACTCAATCATATTTAAAAGCTAGTTATTTGTGAGATGCCGTTTAGAATGGTGAATGCCAATGTATCTGGATCTTGGAGAGGTTGATTTGGGATCAGGAATAAATGCTGCTGCACTCAGTCATCTGGGGAAGTTGGGGTAGCCGAGGTTACTGTAACCCATGACTAGATCTATTGATTAACAGTGACAAGCATATCTTATTTGGGCACATAAAACCTTCACTCCCACCACCACCTTGCTTGCATGAGCTTGGAAGAGTGCAGAGAATATTTAAGAGGATGTTGCCAGGGCCTCTAAACCTCTGTAAGGTCATTCCTATAAGCTAGGGCACTGTTCAATTCATCTCTACCCCATTGAGGACCTTGGGCTTTGTCTATGGAACATGCGCTACAATGCTGAGAACTATACTCTGCACTCTGTATCTACCCCCTTTGCTCTGTATATTGTACTTGATTTTAAACTGATTGTATCTATGCATTGTATATCTGGTCTGTTTGAATAGCATGCAAACAAAGCTTTTCACTGTACCTTAGTATATGTGAGAATATTAAACCTAAGATACACAAAAAAACTGCAGATGCTGGTTGTTGGATGATACTGAGTTGGATGATCAGCCATGATCATATTGAATGGCGGTGCAGACTCGAAGGGCCGAATGGCCTACTCCTGCACCTATTTTCTATGTTTCTATGTTTGAACAAAACAGTGCTAGAGGACAGTGCTAGTGGGTCAGGTAGCATCTGTGCCGGGAATGGACAGTCGACGATTCGCGTTGGGACACAGTTTGAAGCAGGGTTCCGACCCAAAGCACCGTCTGTCCATTCCCTCCACAGATGCCGTCCGACCTGCTGAGTTCCTCAAGCACTTTGTGTTTCTATTTGTTCCCTTGGCATGGATGGAAACTGCAATAACGAATGAGGATTTTATGTCATCATGTGCTTTGAGTGAAGAGAATAAAGAGTGATGGATTTAAATATCTTTAAAGGCCATATTTGTGTATTCAGTTTCCAAGTAGGGATTAATGACCATATGTATGTACAGAATTAGTATTACGCTTCATTTAGTCGACTCAATCCTTCAGAGACTATGAATCTAACTTGCAGCTTTTGGAGCTATCAGATCACGTCGTAGTAACTGTGTTTGGACGAAACATCATATACAGTTGACATAAGAGGTGAAGTTCAGATCAGGAATGCTGGTAACAGTCCAGAGTAAACACCAGCAATGCAATCATTTTTACAGTGATTATTGTATTATACAAAATAGCGACTCTCTTGGGAAGGAATTTACAAGGCTCTAATCTAATAGAAAGGGTTCAAATGTCATGAAACCGTGAAGGCAAATAGTAAGTGGTATATAACGTCATCTGAACCCTGAGATTTGATTCCACTCTTGAACTTCATCCTTGGTGTCTCATTATGTAATGCATAAGGTATGCTTTTTAAGTTAGAAATACTAGCTTTTGGATGAATTTGTGTCCTGGTGCTGTAAGGTTTGAGAAGTTTTTATCTTTGTGACCCTGCGAGAACTATTTTGTGAATAACTTGCTGCAAATTTCAGGAAGGATCTATCGGTGGCATTTATACAGTTTAGCTTGAGGCAATAACACAATGTCATCTAGTCATCCAATCTGAAGATTGTATTACAGCAAAATCCTGACTCCTTGTATAAATGTTTGCTCACTTAAGTGGTTGCACTGAAGTGCCCCTGAGGGCTGAGCAGTCGCTGTGACAGTGGTGGAAAGCTGTGGGTTCATTGAATGTTCAGTGAAGTGTAGATGTCATAGTGCTTTCCATTCAATGATAGGAAGAAGGTATTTTCATTCGGAGAACCGTGCCAACCAGTTTTGCGGAGCTGAGGCAAATTAGTTCCTGCCTGAAACCCCAGGCAACATTATTCTGCTTCCCCCTCCTGCTAATTAACTGCATTGTCTCTGAATGTTGTAGTTTTGTTAAAGACTCTTACAGCTGTCGCCTCATTCATGCATCTTTAACATAAGAACAAAGGTTTCAAAGGGCTTTTATTGCCACATGTACCAATTAAGGTACAGTGATATGCGAATTGCCATACAGCCATACCAGAGGGGAAAAAAGCAACAGGACACACAACTACATAAAAGTTAACATAAACATCCACCACAGCGGATTCCCCACATTCCTCACTGTGATTGGAAGGCAAAAAAAGTCCAAACTTCTTCCTCTTTATTCAGGGCAGTCGAACCATCCTTCAGGGCAATTGAAGCTCCCGCAGCCGGCGATCGAAACTGCCGTGTTGGGGCGGTTGGTGCTGCCGTGTTGGGGCGGTTGGTGCTGCCGCGTTGGGGCGGTTGGTGCTGCCGTGTTGGGGCGGTTGGTGCTCCCGCGTTGGGGCGGTTGGTGCTCCCGAGTTGGGGCGGTTGGTGCTCTCGAGTTGGGGCGGTTGGTGCTCCCGAGTTGGGGCGGTTGGTGCTGCCGCGTTGGGGCGGTTGGTGCTGCCGCGTTGGGGCGCTTGGTGCTGCCGCGTTGAGGCGGTTGGTGCTGCCGCGTTGGGGCGGTTGGTGTTGGGGCGGTTGGTGCTGCCGCGTTGGGGCGGTTCGTGCTGCCGCGTTGGGGCGGTTGGTGCTCTCGAGTTGGGGCGGTTGGTGCTGCCGTGTTGGGGCGGTTGGTGCTGCCGCGTCGGTGCGGTCGAAGCTCCTGCGGCTTGGAGTTCCCGAAGTCGGTCTCTGACCAGAGACCGTGGGTTCCGTGATGTTAAGTCCGCAAGCACCCACAGTTGGTCGATCCCTGGCAAAGGGATCGCGGGCTCCGCGATGCTAAAGTCCCGTAGGCTCCCCGCGGTGGAGCTCTCAACCACAGATCCTCAGTTTGAATTTTTTTTAATTCTGGAAATGCTCAGACTGTTAGTAGCATCCAAGGAACAATAAACTATTTGTTTTAATGGTCAAAGAACCCGAGACGTTAATTGTTTCTATTTAGCAGCACCTTCTATTTTGATGTTAATTTATTTGGGGGACCTTGATCTCTATATCAAAATGCAGGCTAGTTTTGAGCATCGTTCAAAACTTGTTTTTGCCAACTAGACAAGGAATAGTTTGCAAATTGAGTTAAACTTTCTTATGAGAAGTGCATAATTTCAAAAACACAATGCCTTTGTTGAAAAACGCAAAGCTTCTTGAGGTCCTTGCTTTTCTCTGCTGTGCACGGGGTTGTTGAAAAACATCACAAAGTATTTTAGTTTCGATTTAGATTTTTAGTTTGGTAAAACCCAGAATCATTTTATAAAACATTAAATAATGGTTCTATGTGTAGGAAGGAACTGCAGATGCTGGTTTACACTGAAGATAGACATAAAATACTGGAGTATTCCTTCTGTCCAGAGATGCTGTCTGTCCCACTGAGTTACTCTAGCATTTTATGTCTGAATAATGTTTCTCTATACTGTTCTTAACAGTGGGAAACTTTGATACCGCTGTGTGGGGATGTTTATGTTAAAGACTATCGTGTTCTGTGTTCTTTATTTTATTCGTATGGCTGTATGGTGACCACAAATTTCACTGTACCAATTGGTACATGTGACAATAAATGTCTCTTGTCTTGTCTCTTGTCTTAATTTGGAAATGTAATATGTCCTTTAGTATTCCATAAACTGAAAGCATGCATTTCTATCAAAACATAAGTTTGGTTTGAAGGTAGACAAAAATGCTGGAGAAACTCAGTGGGTGAGGCAACATCTATGGAGCGAAGGAATAGGTGACATTTCAGGTCGAAACCCTTCTTCAGTCTGAAGAATTGATGTATGCTGCCTCACCCGCTGAGTTTCTCCAGCATTTATGTCTACCTTCGATTTTTCCAGCATCTGCAGTTCTTTCTTAAACATAAGTTTGGTTTGAGTGTCTAACCCAATCTAAGAGGCAGAAATTATAATTACATCTCCTTTCTGAAAAACTGGTTTGATGTAGCAAGGACTACATCAAAATTGAAAAGGATGGGATAAATAGCAGTGATTGGATTTAAAATTCTGTAGATTGTATAAGGAAGACCAAGGGTTTGCGCAGTTTTGCTTCTCTGATA
>CM075978.1:88380-143380 GCA_038087875.1 Malacoraja senta
TCTCCCTCTCTCCGGGGGGTGGTTAATGTCGCAGCCCCCCCCCCCCGCAAACGCGCATTGGGGAAACAGACCCAACGGGTCTGCACTTGGTCTAGTATACTATTAAAACCCTGTGTGGGTGTGGGTGTTTATTTGTGGGTGTCACATTTGGCCTTTGATTCCTTGCACCGCCAAAACCACACGCGAATACTCCAAGATTTTTTTCAGGGGTCCAGACCCAACGGGTCTGCACTTGGTCTAGTCTATATTTAAAACTGTGTGTGTGTCTGCATGTCTGTGTGTGTGTGCGTTTCTGCCTGTCTTGTGGGTGCCAGCCAGCCTTTGATTCCTTGCTACGCCAACACCACACGCAGAAACGCCCAGATTTTTTCCATTTCGGTAGAGATTTCACTTTTCATTCCAAGTATCTACTCCTGATTAAATTTCATCGTGTATATGTACACATTTTTAATAAAATCCTTCTCCCCCCCCCCCCCTACCCACTCACTCATTTTGTCTCCTCCTGCTGGCCAGCCACCATAACGGCTGCTGCCGACCGGCTCTGCACCAAAAACAACGGCATTTTTTTTATTTCGCTAGCGATTTTCGCCCCGGGGTCTAAAGCACGTTCGGGGCCCAGACCCAACGGGTCTGCACTTGGTCTAGTATCCTCTAAACCTCTCCTATCCACGCACCTGTCCAAATTAATTTTAAATGTTGCTATAGTAGCTGTATCAACTATTGCCTCTGGCAACTTGTTCCATATGCTCACCACCCGCCGAGTGTTCCTTCCCAGATGGCACCATCCAGATATCACCATCACACGCAATAAATGTGACCACATTTTGTCACCTTTTGACTGAAGGGCAAGTATTCGAGTCACAACATGTAAGTAATGTCAGTAAGATTTTGGCAGAAATGGCATAGTCTTGCTTTTGCAGCAGTCATATATATTTTAATTAAATTGTCCCCTTTTTCATTCTTCTGAATAATCATTAGATCTTCCATGAGGTATGTTTTGAGCCCGAGTTCATTTATTTCAACACTCATTAAAAATTTTTTGGAGGAATAGGTCTAATGGCAAGATTCTGTTCCTCTTGGGAAATTAAAGTTTGGCCTGGTTAAGATCTGTCCAGTGACTAATCGCTCTTGTGCAGTTTTCAATTTGGCGCTTGCACTGTGGAAAATCACTGAACTGGCATAATCTGAATAAAAGTATTTGTTCTTTAGGCTTCATTGAGTCCAGTTTTCAGCCGCTGACATTTTGCTGCACCAGTTAGTTGTCTGCTGCCAGATGCGGCTCGGTCATTTTTATTTTCTGATTCTAAACTCATTCTGCCGCTGTGTTTTGTACCAGTTGTCTCTTCAGTTTTATCTCCAAACAAAATGCAAAAAGCTTTTGTATTTTGTTATTTCAACGGTTGCCAACGTACACCCTCTTGCTTTCCTTTTCCGAGGACTACTTACCTCACAGCACTTGCTAACTTTTTCCTAGTGCCTTTGGAATGCACCCTGAACCTTGGATGACCTGACCGTGGCCAAGTGCTCCGCTTTCATTTGTATAATGATTACACTACTTTTGTCCACACCTATATTGTTAGCAAGTCATTGGAATGGGAAACTTGTTAAAAACAGCTTCCTTTATAAGTGAATTCTGTTTAGTTTGTGCTAAAAACTCCGACGGTGCTCTGACTCTGGTTAAGTTGCCCTCTCTGTATGACTTTGATGCTGTGTGATCTTGGCTAAGCTGCACCTCTGTGTACTAGCCACTGCTAAGACCCTATGTTTCTGCCTTTGGGCTTTCATATGTCCATGTCACAATGACCCGTGCTGTCACAAATATTTATCCACATCTTTACCGTCTCTACATGACCTTACTGCTGCTTTGGGATTCTTATGTGCTGCCGCAGATACAATTATTACAGCATTTAATAGGCATTTATACCTCTACCTGTATAGGAAAGGAGTAGATGGCTAAAGGTCTAATGCAGGCAAATGGGATTAGTGTAGAAAGGCATCATGGATGTGTTGGGCTGAGGTGCTGAATCACTGACTACCCTTCACAAATTCCAACTCGTCAACATCCATATGGCTACCAATTCCAAAAGACGTGGTCCACGTTTTTGGACCTATTACAAGCATGAGGTGCAATAGTAATTTATAAAATAAATAAATAAAGAATGGTATCAGGACCTGGTAATGGGAGGTAAAACAATAAAAACAGACTTGGTCGGTGGTTCCCTTTCTGCGATTGTTCCTACTTTCTTTTTCTTTCTTTTCTAGGAACTGCTTTCTTACTTTACTTCCTTCTCTAACTTCTTTTCTAAGGGGCTTTCTTTTCACAACACTCTTTTGCACTTCACGACTCTTGCGCACTTTCTTTACTTCTATCTTTCTCTTAAAGCTCAAAAAATGAAGCGGTATAAAAATGTACTAAGATATAAGTGTTGTGTATTACTGTAAATTACCGTACTTCTAATAAAAAATATTAAATTTTTTTTTTTTTAAAACCATCCATATGGCTTAATTCCTGTCCTTTCCGTTTTGATTGGCCCCCTATTCCCACTTGTATTTATTTCAAAATCATGGTACAAATCTCCATCTTTCCCTTGTCGGTCCCTGCATACTATTGCAATGACTCATTCCTCTTCTGTTTGCACAGGAGAACTTTGCAAAGTTGAATGGGCTGGGGCAATATTGTAACCTTGGCGGACGGTGGTTGGTCCATCTGGTTTTAATCGTTATTTCAAGGTGATGGTTAGGGTGCAGTTGTGAAGAAAGTAGCAGTGAATTACAGTGAATGGGCAATCGTGTGGCAGATGAAGTTGAGGCGCAGATTTCCAATGTGTCCAACTGAAATGCAAGTGGTGTGGTTGTGTTAGTGAGTGGATGGATGGCTGTCCAAATGGCACCCTCATGACCCCAATAAATACATATTGTGATATGTAATTGAACATTTACATTTTATATAGTTGTGAAATGTTAAAGCTGCACCGGATGCTCCGTGTCTCTTATCCTGTTTGCTTGACTGTTTTTTTAATTTAGAAATTTGAAGTGGTTTTGTGATAATTTTGCCCAAGTCTGAAATGGCAGCAGGCATCTGAAATGACAGCTGATGACTGAAATGATAGTAGACGTCTGAAATGATAGCAGGCGATAGAAAGCTGTACAAAACGTATTGAAATGATTTGCAGTGGATTGCTAGAAAATTGCTTTGGAGTAATCTTAAAGCCCTGCAGTCAATTTAACTGTCTTAATGCAGGACTAGTTGCTTAACTAATAATATCCCCATTCCTTTAAGGCAAGCAGTTGAGAGAAATCAGTTCCCACTGTGTGATGGTTCTGGGTATTTCCGTTTCCTGTGTAAAACTTGCTCGTTGGTTTTAGCTTTGTTGGCTAAAATTAATAACCAATCTTTTTGCTACATTTCATCAGGTCAGCAACTGCAATCTCTATCGCCTTGGAAAGAAGAAAGGTCTTCCTAGTCGAATGGTTGTCTCGATATTTGACCCACCCGTTAATTGGCTCCCTCCTGGCTATGTGGTAAACCAGGACAAATACATTGCAGACAAGAACGAAATGAAAGACATGGTGAGTGTAACCTACTTTAGATAAAGGAGGTGGATAAAGCACTTCTTTAAAAAGAAAAGGATCTGTCCAGGTTAGGGGGCCCAGATCCATGTTAATATGAAGTAATATTTTCCACATTTACTTTAAAACAACTTATTTGAATCTGCACCAGTGCCTGAATCCACAATGGACAGTAAACATTTTGTTGCTGAGCAACATTTTGGCAATATCTTCATCTGCAAGTTTGAGAGCTTTCTGTTGATAAGTATTAGTAATTGTAGAAATTGTTACATTTGCTTGTACAAGGCTCAAGTGAAACCATGCCTCGAGTACAATACAATTTTCATCGCCTTGCCAATGGATAATATAAATGTTCCTTAGAATAGAATTCTTGAAAATAAATCAGTTGACCAAATAGAAATCTGAAAGAAAAGGGGGAATGTCCAAATCTTTATTTTCCCCAATTCCCATGTCTCTTTCATGTGACAGCTCCCTCCTGCACTCCACTCTCCCAATATGGAATAAGTGGAGGAAGTCCCTGTGCAGAGAAAACATTGCAGCAATAGGCCCTGGTGCAAAACATGTCCAGCTGGTTTTAACTCCTGTTCCAGTGCCGAAAAATGTTTTACAGGTGTTTACACAGCATCTGAGTTCCACCCAAAGCTGGTTCCAATTTATACCCTGCCCACAAAAACAGAGTGCATTCATGTAGAATATATTTAACATTATAACCGTCCCATGATGTTCATAATAGATACTCCTGCCCTCTATTTTTATAGAAGTTTCCCACGCTTATCCAAGTCACTTGCCATGCAATGAAAGGGGTTTTGGATGAAAGGTTAGACCAGCGAATCTGGATGGGTTTACTTGGATAAGAGAAACTTGAGAGAAGTACTGAAGCAGGTGTTCAAAATATTAATTGGTTTGGATAGAGTAAATGAGGTGAGAGTCTTTGCATTAGCAGCGGGCTTAGGTTTAACACGATTGGCAAAAGATACACGGTTGACTTTACACATCACTTTAGATTGTGGAGATACAGCGTAGCCCACTGAGTCCTCGCTGACCAACAATCACCCCATATATTAGAGCTATCCTACACTCTTGGGACAATTTACAGTTTACAGGGAGGCGGCACAGTGGTGCTATAAGGCAGCAAATCTGCCACTGTGCCGTAATTCTCCGAGTTCGAATCAGGGGAAACTCGGGAGAACTCTTGAATTACCTCGTACAGTGGGACAGGCCCTTCAATGTGCAAACTCCAAACTGACAACACCAGAGATTGAAATCGAACCCTGGGTCCCTAGAGCTCTGCAACCTGGATTGCTCTGCCTGAAAGTGTGGTGATTGCAGATTAATTTTCGGTTTTAAAGGGAATTGTATAAATATCAGAAGGTAGAAGTATTTACAGTGCATTCAGAAAGTATTCAGACCCCTTCACTTTTTTCCACATTGTGTTACGTTACATCCTTATTAAAAAAAAAAATTTTAAATCAGCAATCTACACAATACTCCAGAATGAAGAAGCGAAAACAGGTGTTTCGAAATTTTTGCGAAGTAATTAAATATAAATAGCTGAAATATCACATCTACATAAGTATTCCGACCCTTTGCTATGACATTCAAAATTGAGCTTAGGTTCATCCTATTTCCATTGATTATCCTTGAGATGTTTCTACAACTTGATTGGAGTCCACCACAGGTAAATTAAATTGATTAGACATGATTTGGAAAGGCACACACCTGTCTATATAAGGTCCCACAGTTGACAGCGCATGCCAGAGCAAATACCAAGCCATAAAGACGAAGGAATTGTCCGTAGACCTCCGAGACAGGATTGTGTCGAGACACAGATCTGGGGAAGGGTATAAAACAATTTCTGCAGTGTTGCACGTACCGAAGATCACAGTGGCCTCCATCATTCTTAAATGGAAGAACTTTGGAACCACCAGGACTCTTCATAGAGCTGGCCGCCCGGCTGAACTGAGCAATCGGGGAAGAAGGGCCATGGTCATGGAGGCGACCAAGAACCCGATGGTCACTCTGACAGAGCTCCAGAGTTCCTCTGAAGATGGGAGAACTTTCCAGAAGGACAACTATATCTGCAGCACTCCACCAATCAGGCCTTTATGGTAGAGTGGCCAGACGGAAGCCACATGACAGCCCGCTTGGAGTTTGCTAAAATGCATGAAAAACGAGATTCTCTGGTCTGATGAAACCAAGATTGAACTCTTTGGCCTGAATGCCAAGCGTCACGTCTGGAGGAAACCAGGCACCGCTCATCACCTGGCCAATATCATACCTACGGTAAAGCATGGTGGTGGCAGCATCGTGATGTGGGGATGTTTTTCAGTGGCAGGAACTGGGAGACTAGCCAGGATCGAGGGAAAGATGAATGGAGCAAAGTACAGAGAGATCCTTAATGCAAACCTGCTCCGGAGCGTTCTGGGCCTCAGACTGGGGCGGAGGGTCACCTTCCAACAGGACAACGACCCTAAGCACACAGCCAAGACTACGCAGGAGTGGCTTTGTGACAAGTCTGTGAATGTCCTTGAGTGGCCCAGCCAGAGCCCGGACTTGAACCCGATCGAGCATCTTTGGAGGAACCTGAAAATAGCTGTGCATCGATGCTCCCCATCCAACCTGACAGAGTTTGAGAGGATCTGCAGCGAAGAATGGGATAAATTACCAAAATGCAGGTGTGGCAAGTTTGTAGCGTCATACCCAAGAAGTCTTGAGGCTGTAATTGCTGCCAAAGATGCCCCAACAAAGTACTGAGTAAAGGGTCTGAATACTTGTGTAAATGTGATATTTCAGTTATTTTTAATTAATTTGCAAAAATTTCTAAACACATGTTTTTGCTCTTGTTATGGGGTATTGTGTGTAGATTGATGATTTAAAAAAATGAATGTCATCTATTTTAGAATAAGGATATAACGTAACAAAATGTGGAAAAAGTGAAGGGGTGTGAATACTTTGAATGCACTGTATGTGGCTGTGGGGAAAGAATGATGGAATGTGACTAGCTGTTTTGCCCAGCAATACAATGGAATGAGATGAACCAAATATCCTGTGCTGTAAAATTCTGATTCTTATCCATATCATTAGCCTATTTCTTTGGGCTCTTTGCTAACCTAATCTACTTGTATCCAACTCGAATACAATTTTATTGCTCACATGCTGCCTCACTAACTCCCTTCTGGCCAGCATATTTTTGCAGATAAACACAGCTTGGAAATTATAGACAATAGACAATAGGTGCAGGAGTAGGCCATTTGGCCCTTCGAGCCATTCAATGTGATCATGGCTGATCATCCCCAATCAGTACCCCATTCTTGCCTTCTCCCCATATCCCCAATTTTTAAGAGCCGTATCTAGCTCTCTCTTGAAAGCATCCGGGAGAACCTGCCTCCACCGCCCTCTGAGGCAGAGAATTCCACAGACTCACCACTCTCTGTGAGAAAAAGTGTTTCCTCGTCTCCGTTCTAAATGGCTTACTCCTTATTCTTGAACTGTGGCCCCTGGTTCTGGACTCCCCCAACATCGGGAACATATTTCCTGCCTCTAGCGTGTCCAAGCCCTTAACAATCTTATATGTATCAATGAGATTCCCTCTCATCCTTCTAAACTCCAGAGTGTACAAGCCCAGCTGCTCCATTCTCTCAGCATATGACAGTCCCACCATCTCTTTGCAAATCTTTCAACCGCTTAATCTCCCTCTACCTCGTGTTCTGCTGCTCTTTCCTCCATCCCACTCCCTGTGTTACTTGTGTATGGCTCAGATTCATGGCCCAACTAGCCCATGCCGACCAAGATGTCCCATCTAGGCTAGTTCCACCTGCTTGCGTGACATAGCTGCCAGGGAACAAATAACATTTCTGCCTAACAATATTATTTTTGTTTTAGGCTGAATCAGGGCAAGTGGCTAATGGTGATCCCTATGATGATGAAGATGATGACGATGATGATGATGATGATGATGATGAAGAGGAGGAGGATGACCCCGATTTCCCTGAAGATCTGTTGTGGACAGCACAGAAGGAGGAAGCAGAATACGATGATGACTTCTCAGAGTACGATCAAGAGCATATCAAGTTCATCGACAATATGCTAATGGGGTCTGGGGCATTTGGGAAGAAGATCTCTCTGCCTGCTTTCCCGCCTGCTGATCCAACCTTCGAATGGAAGCCTCCGAAAAAAGCTGCCACAGGGAACGGTCATTCTTTCTCTGGCGATGAGTTTGACTACAGCTCGTGGGATGCCATGTGCTACCTGGACCCCAGCAAGGCCACAGATGAAGATGATTTTGTGGTGGGTTTCTGGAACCCCTCCGAAGAGAATGGTGGCGTTGACACAGGCAAGCAGAGCATCTCTTACGACTTGCACACGGAGCAATGCATAGCAGACAAGAGCATTGCTGATTGTGTGGAGGCTTTACTGGGCTGTTACCTGACCAGCTGTGGTGAGAGAGCTGCCCAGCTTTTCCTCTGCTCACTGGGGTTGAAAGTCCTTCCAGCAGAAGTGAAGCTGGGCGATGAGAGAAAATGGCTGCCAGAGGAACAGGACACCTTTAATTTGAACGATAAGCCAGGGGGGATTAAAATTGTTTCTTTGTCCCACTTGAAATCTCCCTGCAAAGGTCAGGAATATGGACACCTTCAGATTCCCCCAAGATGCATGTTTGATCACCCGGATGCCGACAGAACGCTGGGCCACCTAATATCGGGTTATGAAAACTTTGAAAAGAAAATAAACTACAGATTCAAAAACAAGGCCTACCTTTTGCAGGCATTTACTCATGCCTCCTACCACTACAATACAATCACAGGTAAAAAGTTCTGCTACTTATTCTCTACCGACTTTTACCATTACTGTATACGTTTACTGCGTTGGGGTGGAGGTGTACAGGGTTGTTAAGGAACCAGTGAAGGAGTCCGATGAATGGTTCAATAAAACGTCATCTATCCTTCTCTCCAGAGATGCTGCCTAACCCACTGAGTTACTCCAGCACTTTGTGAAACGTCACCTATCCATGTTCTCCACAGATGCTGCCTGACCCGCTGAGTTACTCCAGCACTTTGTGTCTGTCTTCAGTGAAGGACATAAGGTCATAAGGAATAGGAGTAGAATTAGGCCATTCGGCCCATGAAGTCTACTCCACCATTCAATCATGGCTGATCTATCTCTCCCTCCTAGCCCCATTCTCCTGCCTTCTCCTCATAACCTCTGACGCATACTAATCAAGAATCCATCTATCGTTGCCTTAAAAATATCCACTAACTTAGCTTCTACAGCCTTCGGTGGCAGTTAATTCCACAGATTAGCCACCCTCTGACTAAAGAATAGTTCAGTGGAGACGCAAGGGCCTGCAGATGTTGGAACTTCAGTATGAAGAAGGGTCCCGACCCAAAATGTCACCTATTTATTTATCTTCATAGATGCTGGTAACTCCGGTCCTTGTGTTTTGTTCAAGGGCATAGTGCATTTGAGCATATCTTGGGGATTTAGAGCCAGTTGTCAGCTGGCGATATTTAAACCTGGCCCAATGGTCAAAGGCAAGGTCTAAAAGCAGTAAATAACGTATTTTATTTTTTATTTTTTATTTTTTTATTGGAGGTAAATACATATCATATTAAAATCGATACCAGTCTTACATTTTTAAATTACTAATATCGTCCATTATTATTACAATGTCTCCAATACTTTTTTTTCTTTTAAAAAAACCCAACTAAATAGAACTAAAAAGATAGATGAAATAAGGAAAGAAAGAGAAAAAAGAGAAGAAAAAAAAAGAAAACAAAAAAAAAAGAAAGAGATAATAAAGAAGAATGGAATAATTTACTACGATAAAAAACTTCATTCGAGATATATTCGTACATTTCAGAGTATAACATTTCATCTATTCCTTGGCACGGGTGTTAGTCAGGTTCTCGTGCTGAACCATTCTGACCCTTTAAATAAAGGGAGACCATGTTCCGATGAATAGTTCCTGTTTGTCCAACAGGACAAGTCTAATTCTTTCCAAGTGTAAGGTCTCCGTCATTTCTATAATCCACATTTTGATTGTGGGGGTTATAGGGCCTTTCCAAAATTTTAGAATTAATTTTTTCCCAGTTATTATACTATAATCAATAACGTTTCTTTGAGTTGATGTAAATGTTTGATTTAGTTCTAATGTTCCAAGTATTATTAATTTTGGATCCGGGTCCAATTCGCTAGTCACTTTAGATATTATTGTGAAAATATTTACCCAGAAAATTTTAATTTTTATGCAATTTGCAAACATATGAGATAAGTTAGCTTCTAAATGTTGACATTTATCACATATTGGTGAGATATGTGGGAAGATTTTATTTAATTTTGTTTTAGAATAATGTAATCTATGTATTACTTTGAATTGTATTAGAGAATGTCTGGCATTTAATGAACATTAATGTATGTGTTGTAAACTTTCTTCCCAAGTATCTTTCGTTATTATTTGATTTATTTCTTTTTCCCAAGTTTGTCTGTGTAAGTCCGTCAATGGAATATCACTGTCTAATAAAATATTATATATATAAGATATTAGTTTTTCTGTATTAGGATGTTTATTCCAACAGTCGTCAAAAATTTCTGAATTTCTAATTCTAAAATTTAGAGTATTTGCTTTTACGTAATCTCTAAGTTGAAGATATCTGAAAAAATCATTTACTTGAAGTCCATAAGTCTGTTGCAACTCCTGAAATGAAAGAAAAGTGCCTTCCTTATAAGGTTGTCCCATCTTTTTAATTCCATAGTTTTTCCATTGTGTGAAACCTTTGTCCAACCATGAAGGTTTAAACAAAGGGTTATTCGCAATTGGAAGAAAAAGTGATAAATTATCTAGTTTTAATGTCTTTTTTAATTGTTTCCAAATTCGCATAGTACTATATATTATAGGATTTGCCCTATAAATTGTTTTATTTAATTTAGTAGCAAATAGTATCGAGCCTATTTCAAAAGGTGAGCAATCTTCCTTTTCCATTTTTAACCAATCTGGTTGTTGATCTATTTCTTCCAACCAAAAATTCATATTTTTAATGTTAACTGCCCAAAAATAAAACAAAAAGTTTGGTAAAACCAAACCTCCATTTATTTTTGATTTGCACAGATGTTTTTTGCTTATCCTATGATTCTTATAATCCCAGATAAAGTCACTGACAATGGAATCTAACTTTTTAAAAAAGTTTTTTGACAAGTATATCGGAATTGTTTGAAAAAGGTATAATATTTGCGGTAAGAAAATCATTTTTATGGCATTAATTTTGCCAACCATTGAGATAGGAAGTGTTTTCCAATACTGAATATTCTTATGTAGTTTATTCAGTAATGGGGGAAAGTTTGCTTTAAATAATGATGTATATGTCTTAGTAACATAAATGCCTAGGTATTTAAATTTTTCATTTACTATTTTAAATGGAAATTGTTGTATTATATGTTTATTATGTTCCCTTATTGGCATAATTTCACTTTTATTCCAATTTATTCTGTATCCTGAGAGTGAACCAAATTGGGTTATTAGCTTTAATAAATTTGGAATACTAATTTCTGGTTTTGTAATGTAAATTAATACATCATCTGCGTATAAAGAAATTTTATTCACTGTATCCTTTGTGTTTGCAGTAAATAAAGTTAGACGGCATTTGGTTTATTTGCAATGGGAATCTCTCTTCCTCTCACCTCCTCTGTAAACAATGGGAAAAGGTAGATCAGTTGATCATAAATTCTCTCACCTACACCATGAGCTAAGGCATGGTGATTGATTGAATATTTTTAAATGTGTCAAACTTTTTAGCTACAGAAACCTGTTTTGACATTGATATCTTTTTTGAAGCCTGTCATACAATCATACGCACAGAAATAGGCTCTGACTCACCGCATCCAGCACGTCTACCAACTGCGGAACCGTGCTGCCTCTTTGTTCCACCCATGTGTTGTGATATTTAATTTGTTTTCTTCACCTGCGTTATTTTTCTTCTAATTTAAACACGTTCAAATGTGTGTTTTTTTCAGATTGTTACCAGCGGTTGGAATTCCTTGGAGATGCAATTTTGGACTACCTCATTACCAAGCACCTTTACGAAGATCCCCGGCAGCATTCCCCTGGAGTGTTGACAGACCTGCGTTCAGCTCTTGTGAATAACACCATCTTCGCTTCTTTAGCTGTGAAATACGACTACCACAAGTACTTTAAAGCCATCTCGCCCGAGTTGTTCCATGTTATAGACGACTTTGTTCAGTTCCAGTTAGAAAAGAATGAAATGCAAGGAATGGACTCCGAGGTTAGTACTTACATTCTGTGTCATCTGCAGCTGCTGTGTTGAGAACTGCGGCCCCTGGGGAGAAGGGTTTTGAGGATTGTTTTGAAAAAGCACAACTTAGTAAAACATAGCAAGGCAACGCCAAAGGGCTAAGCACAATGTGCTTGAGGAACTTAGCAGCTCAGGCAGCATCTGGGGAGGGAAATGGACAGAGGATGTTTTGGGCTGGGATCATTCACAAAATGGCCATTTCTATAAGTTTATTGGATGTGGCCATGACTAACAAATCTGCATTTATAAACTTTCCTTGAGGACGTGATGGTGGAGCCAGCATCTTATGCGCTGCTGGCTGTAAGCTGCAGGTGTCGTTGAGTCGTAAACTCCCGTGTTTTGGCTAAGTGACAAGTCAAGGAACAATATCGCATTTCCAGATCAGGACAAGGTGTGACTTTGAACATTGTTGTACATGCCTATGCTTCATGCTCATCTTGGTGGTAGTGGTCACAGGTTTGGAAAGAGATGTTCAAGAAGACTTGAGCTGTTAGAGTTGCTGTGAGATGTTGCTGAGTTGAGACCTGGTCGTTTCCCTACATGCTGAGGAAAAATTGGATATTTGGAATAGTTTTAAACATGTGAAGAGATGTTGAACTCACTCGGAATATCCTACTCTGGTTATTTATTATAAATTATAAATGTCGCAGGCGAGAGAGGATAGCTTTAAGGTGAGAGGGGCAAAGTGTAAAGGAGGGATGAGCTGTGCAGGTTTTGTGACGGAGTGCGGTGGGTTCATGGAGCGCCCTCCAATGGCTGGTGGTATTGGCAGATATGATTAAGAGGGAACTGCAGATGTTGGAAAATCGAATGTAGACAAAAATGCTGGAGAAACTCAGCGGGTGAGGCAGCATCTATGGAGCGAAGGAAATAGGTGACGTTTCGGGTCGGGACCCTTGGTCTCAACCTAAAACATCGCCTATTTCCTCACTCCATAGATGCTGCCTCACCCGCTGAGTTTCTCCAGCATTTTTGTCTACATAGGCAGATATGATGGTGGCTTTTAAGAGGCTTTTGGATAGGTATCTTATTGCAGGGAATGGAGAGATAAGGATAATATCTTTATATATTATAGTTTATCTTGGTCAAGAGTGTTTAATTGTCGTGTACTGAAAATGGAAAAATGAAATTCTGATTGCAACCGCATAACACAGTACTCATAGAAAGCATAGTAAACAAAAAAAATCGATACATTAAAAAAACACAATAATGGTGCACAAAAAAGTCCAAAGTCCCGAGTGCAGCCAAGACAATTCGCAGTTCATAGTGTAGCTGCAGCTGGTAATGTTCAAGAACCTGGTGGTTGTTGGGAAGATGCTTTTCCTGAATCTGAAGGTCACAGTTTTCAGTCTCCTGTATCTTCTTCCTGATGGAGAGAGTGAAATAAACTTGGTGTCATGTTCAGCATGGACATTGTGGGCCAAAGGGCCGATTCCTCTGCTGAACTTCTTAAGTTCAGAAGTGATAGGAGCAGAATTAGGCCATTCGGCCCATCAAGGCTACTCTGCCATTCAATCATGGCTGAACTAGCTTCCCCTCTATCTTCCATTCTCCTGCCTCTCCATAACTTGTGTTCTTTGTATTTATTCATGTGTGTATATATTTATATAATGATATATGGACACACTGATCTGTTTTGTAGTCAATGCCTTCTATGTTCTGTTGTGCTGAAGCAAAGCAAGAATTTAATTGTCCTATGACACATGACAATAAACTCACTTGAACTTGAACTTCTAAATGGTCTATATTCCAAATTACTGATTATTCTTTGGTGGAATGATTGTCTCTGAAGCTAATCCCATAGAGTGGATCAAATTCATGATTTAATGACTGCTGCTTCCTTGTTGTAGGCTACTTTGCCCATCAAAAATCAGTAATTCTCAATTTGTATGGTTATATTTATTCATTCCTGGGATCAGGATGTCATTCTCCACCCTAATTCCCTTGAATTAAGCAGTTTAAGAGTTTGCCAAAGTGGTCACATTAAAAGGGCATGGATGACAGATATCCTGAAGTGCAGCAGTAAACCAGAGGGCGTGATGGCAATCTGACCACAGATACTAATCTTATATTCCAGCTTTATTTACTTAGTTAAATTGGAATTGCAAGATGCTTGGGTGAGATGTGAACTTGTATCCACATCACTGGATACCCTAGATACTGATCACTCTACCTTAATTGGTTAAGTGACAATAAACTTGAACTTGAACTAACATATCCATTCTGGGTCTGAAGAAGGGTCTCGGCCCAAAACGTCACCTACCCCTTTTCTCCAGAGATGCTGACTGACCCGCTGAGTTACTCCGGCTTTTAGTGTCTATCTTCGGTTTAAACCAGCATCTGCAGTTCCTTCCTACACATGTCCATTCTCACGCCTATCGTCATCATAGTGCATTTGTGCTGTTGATTTAATGGCCTTTCTTCAATTAATATGGTTTATGGTTCATAGGACTGGCAGTGAAAATCAAAAACGTTGATGGGTTGCAGCCCTTCAGAAATAGGCGGCATGAGGGTCAGGGGTTCAGCTGTCTGTTGTCGAGAGAATCAATTGCGTAATGCTTTTTTGGTTCACTCAGAGTTATGGAATTGAAAAAGACTCCAATTGCCTCCCCACCCCTAGCTGGGTGTGAACATGGACAGTTTCCAGTTTGTTTTGCAACAGGCTGGAAATTGAAACCGGCAGTTTCATTTCATCTACAGCTCTGGAGAGCTGCACTCCAGAATTAGCTGCGACTCTTGTGGAGCTGATCCAATACAGCTACAACACTGGCATCAATCTGACAAGATGGAAAGTTGCCCAGGTGTGTCCTGTTCTCAAAGAGCAGAACAAATCCGTTCTGGCTAAGTACCACCCAGTCAGTCATAACATAACCAGGTCCTTCGGTCCACGGTGTCCATGCTGAACAAGATGCCAAGTTAAACTAATCTCTGCCTGCACGTGATCCGTATCCCTCCATTCCCTGCATGTTCTTGTGCCTATCCAAGTCTGCCCTTAATCATCACCAAAGCAATAGAAGCTGTCATTGACAATGCTATCATGTGGCCGGTTTGGATTTCAGCTCCAGCCCTCATTACAGCCCTGGTCCAAAGGGAAACCCAAAGACAATGGCCATCTCGAACAAAAAGTTAAAACCATCTGTAATAGTATAACCATCTATTCAAGTATAACCAACGTGATGTTCCCTGGCATTATCATCACTTTAGTTCCCTCATCATGTGGGGAAGGTGGGTGGATTTCCTGAAATTGGAGAATTCAACGTTCATGCCGTTGGGTTGTGGGCTACCCAAGGAGAACATGGGATGCTGTTCTTCAAGTTTTGCATATGGCCTCATTCTGATGGTGGAAAATACTGAGGACAGACATGTTAATACGGGATTAGGAAGGGGAATTAAAATGGCTAGCAACCGGATGCTTCAGTTGTTCGACGAAGTAGGCATCTTTTGACAGAGAGGATTTGATGTCCGATAAACAAGTTTGGGAGAAATTGACCCATCATGTCATTGAATTTTTAAGTACAATGAATAGCATGTGGGCAAGGAATAGGCAATTACCAGAAATGAATAGTCAGCTGTCCAAAGCATAAAAGGCTGCCATTACTTCTGCAAATGAATGAACCAAGAAAGAAATTCAACCATTCAACCAAGTGTCCAAATGTGAATAGTTTGGCTGACCTGCAATGTCTTCTTGAGGAGAAATAATTTTGACTGGACGATCAGCATTTTATTTAGCCCTGAGTGTGAATTCCAAGTCAAAACCTTTTTTTGCCATTTCAACTAAATGGGAATAAGTGACTAATGAAAAAAACTCTTCATTTGCCAATTGTTCCCATTCCTACGCACAAAGTTACTCATCTATCTGTAATGTCTAACATAATTTTGTTTTGTTTTCTTAAAAGCTAAGAAGATCTGAAGAGGATGAAGAAAAAGAAGAAGATATTGAAGTTCCCAAGGCCATGGGGGATATCTTTGAATCTCTCGCTGGAGCCATCTATATGGACAGCAGGATGTCCTTGGAGACGGTTTGGCAGGTGTACTACCCCATGATGAGACCCCTAATAGGTAATTCCTTCTTGTTGACATCCTCCTGTCATTGTCATGGTTGGTTCAGCTTCAACACTAATGCTTTTTATTGTGTTTCACCTTTCAGAGAAGTTCTCAGCGAATGTACCACGCTCTCCTGTTCGTGAGTTGTTGGAGATGGAGCCAGAGACTGCCAAATTTAGGTAAAGAGTTGGAAAGATGATGCACGCCATGAAATTGTGCAATAAACAGTGAGACTGCTGTATCGCATGTCAGTATCTGAGTGATGAGTCTGGTGATGTAAGGAACTGCAGATGCTGCAATCTTGAGTAAAACACACTGTGCTAGAGTAAGTGGAATTCATTGCCACAGACGGCTGTGGACGCCATGTCTATGGATATTTTTCAGGTGGAGACTGACAGATTCTTGATTAGTACAGGTGTCTGGGGTTATGGGGAGAAGGCAGGAGAATGGGGTTGGGAGTTAAAGATAGATCAGCCATGATTGAATAAGGGTAATAGACTTGATGGGCTGAATGGCCGAATTCTGCTCCTACAACATATGAACTCAGCAGGTCACGCAGCATCTGTCAGAAGTAGGGTCAGAAACATTGCCTATCCATTCCCTCCACAGATGCTGCCTGACCTGTTGAGTTGCTCCAGCAATTTGTGTTTCACTAAGCGAAGAATCTGATTGACCACAACTGTCAAGAGGAAACAAAACACCCAATTATGTAATCTTACGCAATGTTTTTTTATTTTTATCGCACTTTTTCATCTCCAAAGACAGTTGGAACCACAGACAAATTCAAAACATCATTTAAAACATCATCTTAGGAAGTTTTGGACTCGACTCAAATGGAAAATTTGAATAGCTAGAAGAAAGGGTGTTTCAGGATTCATACAGGACGTTAATGTCATTTCTGTACAGCCTCTGAATACATAGAACATAAAACACAGGAACAGGTTCTTCGGCCCACAATATCTTAACCGAATATGATGCCAAGATAAACTAATCTCCTCCGCCTGAACGTGATCTATATATTCCCTCAATTCCCTGCATATCCATATGCCCATCTAAAACCCTCTTAAACACTATCGTATATCTGCCTCCACCACCACCCATGGCAGCACGTTCCAGGCACCCACCATCCTCCGTGTAAAAACACTTTCTCCTGTAAACGTTGCCCCCTTAAACCTTAAAGCAATGCCCTCTAGTCTGATATTTCCACCCTGGAGAAAAAAAGTTCTGAAATACAAAGAATATAAGCTGATAATGTATATTAACCTGTGGGTTGTTCAGTCTTCTTCCATTATGAAAAGCAAGGTTCTGAGTTGATCATCAGGAATGGAATGTTGAAAGAAATTAAAGGTGCTTCCCATTTGAAATGAGAAAATAAACCATCAATTTGTTGGTGATTCTGCTCTTCATATATATTCTTCCTATTTTAATATTAATTAATCCGGCACCCGGTAAGGATTCTACTCGTGGACAAAATGGTAAGAAGTGACCACCTTTAAAATCGCAACAAAATATTATTAAGCCGAGGGTGAACAGAATGTGGAATGTTCTGCTGCAACCTTTGACTAAAATAGGATGTGCTGTTTAAGAGCTGACAAGCAAGGGAATGAGATGAAACTTGAGAGCCTGTGGAAACAATTAATGGGACAGACCCGATATGCCAAAGGGCTGATGTGTGATCCTGATTACATGCGCAAATTGAATGGTATCTTTCATGAAACAAAAAGAAACTACTGAGGTTAGAGTTACTTAACAGCCAGGCAATTAATATTTAAAATAAAGGTCAAGGTGGTGTTTCAGCCACATTCCAGTCCTTCTCTCCGATGTCTTTAGTCCAGTTCTGCGTTTCAGTTTTTATTTCAAATTTCCAGCCTTGAATTTTCTCCAGCTTCACAGTATGAAGGGACTACTTAGTCAGAAGTCTGAATATATTCTCCTGGCAAATGATCAATTTTTCCTGGAGGTAGACAAAAATGCTGGAGAAACTCCAGGAAAAATTGTTTAAGAAGGAACTGCAGATGCTGGAAAATCGAAGATAGACAAAAATGCTGGAGAAACTCAGCGGGTGAGGCAGCATCGATGGAGCGAAGTGTCTCGACCCGAAACGTCGCCTATTTCCTTCGCTCCATAGATGCTGCCTCACCCGCTGAGTTTCTCCAGCATTTTTGTCTATCTTCGATTTTCATGATCTGCAGTTCCTTCTTAAGCAATTCTTCCTGGAGTATCAGAGACCCGATAGAAGTAGATAAAATGATAGGAAGCATAAATAGGGTGGACAATCAGAACCCTTTTCTCAGGGTGGAGATGTCAACGCTGAGCGAACATGGCTTTAAAGTGAGAGGGGTAAGGTTTAAAGGAGGTGTGCAGGGCAAGTTTTTTGTACACAGAGTGGTGGGAGCCTGGAACACACTGCTGGGGTGGTAGTGAAGGAAGACGCAATTGAAGAGGCTTTTAGATAGGCGCATGGATAAATATGCATCATTTGCAGGCAGAGCAGATTAATGTAACTTGACATCATGTTTGGCACGGACATTGTGAGCTGAAAAACAAACTATAATAGTGCAATAGTAACAATCATAGTCTATGTAGTTCAGAGCTTATTTGGAGGTTGTAGTGTTTAATAGCCGAATGGTTGTAGGGAAGAAGCTGTTCCTGAACCTGGACGTTACAGTTTTCAGGTTCCTGTACCACCTTCTCGATGGAAGGGGTGAAATGAGTGTGTGGCCAAGGTGGTGTGGGTCTGTGATTATGCTGGTTAAACTAGTTGAATAGCCGCCGACTTTTCCTTGGAGCATGGACGTCTAAACTACAGGGCATAGGATTAAGGTGAGTGGGCAAGGGTTTAAAAGGAACATGACAAGCACATTTTTCGCACACATGGTGGTGTATATATGGAGCGAGTTACCAGCGGAAGCAGTGGAGGTGAAGATTTGGAGAGGTGGATGGATGTGAAAGGTTTGGTGGGATGTGGGCCAAGCCCAGGCAAGGGATGTGGGCCAAGCCCAGGCAAGTGGGACTAGCGTGGTTAGGCAACTAGGTCATTGGTGAGTTGGGCTGAAGGCTGTGTTTCCGTGCTGTACAGCTGCGTGACACGTCTTCGGAGGCCAAGACAGCAATACAAGCTCAAATCCCATCACAATAACTGGGGAAACTTAATGTTTTAGAAATGCCTTTTATAAATACTTATACACAGTTTTATTTACATTACGAATAAACAACCATTTCCTGTATTCAAATGATTTTTTTGTTTTTAAACAAGAAATAGTTGAACAGCAGCACAGACTTGAGCTAGACCAAGCTGAAAAGGTTACAGAGAAGATTTACGAGGATGCTTCCAGGACTAGAGGGTGTGAGCTGTAGGGAGAGGTTGAGTAGGCTGGGACTCTATTCCTTGGAGCGCAGGAGGATGATGGGTGATCTAGTAGAGGTGTATCAAATCATGAGAGGAATAGATCCGGTAGATGCACAGTCTCTTGCCCAGAGTAGGTGAATCGAGGACCAGAGGGCATAGGTTCAAGGTGAAGGGGAAACGATTTAATAGGGATCTGAGGGGTAACTTTTTCACACAAAGGGTGGTGGATGATCAGCCTTGATCACAGTGAATGGCGGTGCTGACTCAAATGGCCTACTCCTGCCCCTATTGTCTATTGTATGGAACAAGCTGCCTGAGGAGGTAGTTGAGGCAGGGACTAGCCCAACGTTTAAGAAACAGTCAGACCGGTACATGGATCGGACAGGTTTGGAGGGATAGAAACATAGAAAAATAGGTGTAGGAGTAGGCCATTCAACCATTCAATATGATCATGGCTGCTCATCTAAAATCAGTACCCCGTTCCTGCTTTTTCCCCATATCCCTTGATTCCTTTAGCCCCAAGAGCTAAATCTACTCCCTCTTGAAAACATCCATTGAATTGGCCTCCACTGCCTTCTGTGGCAGAGGATATGGGCCAACCTTAGGCAGGTAGGATCATTGTAAATGGGACACGTTGGGCAGGTTGGGCCGAAGGGCGTATTTCCACGCTGTATCATTCTGACACATAATGCTGCACTCTATTCATTCTATTCCAGTGTAAGATATTGAATATTTTTATCTGAAAAAGGGTCCTGAACCGAAGCGTCACTTGCCCATGTTCTCCTGAGATGCTGCCTGACCCGCTTGATCTACTCCAGCACTTAGTCTTAAAGACTACAACCTCCAAATAACTACATAGACTTGGGGCCATTGGTTTTGTCTTTTCACACTATTATTGTTTGTTTTTATGTGTGTATGTATGTGCATATATATATATATATATATACATGTGTGTGTGTGTGTGTGTGTGTGTAGATATATTCACACTGAACTTTTTTTCTCAATTATTATATTGTTTACAGAGTACTGTGTTTAAATATTCTGTTCTGCTGCAAGTAAGAATTTCATTTCTGGGACATATGACAATAAAACACTCCTGACTCTTGTTTTGCAAACCAGCATCTGCAGTTCTTTGGTAGACACAAAATGCTGGAGTAACTCAGCAGGACAGGCAGCATCTCTGGAGAGAAGGAATTATTTCAGACTGAAGAAGGGTCTCGACCCGTAACATCACCCATTCCTTCTCTCCAGATATGCTGCCTGTCCCGCTGAGTTACTCCAGCATTTTGTGTCTACCTTTGATTTAAACCAGCATCTGCAGTTCCTTCCTACACATCTGCAGTTCTTTGTTTCTACTTCCCAAATATTTTTGCTTGTGATTTGACTGAAATGTCCCCGTTTAAATGGGTTTCTTACTAACCAGTACGTCTCCTTTTAAAGCCCCGCAGAGAGAACGTACGATGGCAAAGTCCGAGTCACCGTGGAGGTGGTTGGCAAAGGAAAGTTCAAAGGAGTCGGCCGCAGTTACAGGATTGCCAAGTCTGCGGCAGCTCGCAGAGCACTAAGGAGCCTGAAGGCAAACCAGTCTCCATTGCAAAACAGCTGAGGAGCCATCCTCCCTACTCCCACACCCCAGCCCAGCCCAGCCCGCACCTCTTCATAAGCTCACCTGGGGTCACGAGAAAACAAGACTGGGTCATCGAGCGTGAGCCAGTTACTCTATGAAGGTGTAAAGTGTTTGTACTACAGTAGTATAATTTAGGATTAATTGTGGACTATAGTAAGCTCTTGCGCGAACACAATCCTTCCCTCCTCCTGCCCTATTTTGCTAGATTAATCACAAGAGTGCTTTATATTCATTTTGCAAGCATTTTAACAGTTGTCAGGTCTCCCTATGATGTTTACTTTTTTTTTTTTTAATATAGCTTTTTGCTTGGTGTTTAGTGAGCCAGGAAGCTTATGCTGGTAAAGTGATTAGTTATTAGATTGCACATTTCTAGTAATCTTGAAATTCTTGACCTGTGCACTAGTGCCAGTCCAGCAGCAGTGTGTAAAACTGTCTTGTATGAGCTGGTGAGAGCAAGCGAGTGTGCCAGTATTGTCCTGTTTCCTCGTCATCCATTCACATTTAGAGGTGACATTCCCAATCCTTGTTTTTGCACTTAATTTAAATAGGAACAGGTTTCACTTAAAGCAACTGGCATTTACAGTGAGTAGCATTTGTTCAACTTAATGCCACACAATGAGTCTCTTGCATTTAATCAAAAGGGTTTTGCCTTAATTAAAAATAACCCCCACTTGTTTTGTTTTCTTGAACCTTTTGATACATTTTTATGGCTGATTTTACATTCCCATTTAATACACGTTATATGATAACTGACGGCAGCCATCGACTGACCTCCATTGGAGCTGTGGTTGTGTAACTTATTGCAGAGCGAGATGGAGCTACACGTATATTTTAATACAGATACAATGATTTCGGATACTTAGATTTGAAGTGTTGACAATTTTCTTTTCGATGCAACAAGTAGCTGAATTTCCACTCTGTGGTCTTTAGGGAAAGTGTGCATTGTGCTGGCGACGTGAGTGCGGTGCTTCCCAACACAAATTTGGTGCTGCAGTACAGAAACCGTCGCTCTGGCGGCTTTAGACATATCATTCGTAAAATATGCCGCAGAATTTTTTTGTAAAATACCGGAAGCGTTATTTTATTGTTGACCAGCACCTTTCCATTTGTAAGAGATGGAGTAAAAATGCGCAGGTGCACGTACACCAACCCACGCAGACGCGAGTGCATGCAGCGTACAATGTGTATATGCAAGCGCGCGCGCACACACACACACAAACAGACGCGCGGGAACAAGCACACACAGAGAAGCACATGCACTTCCTCTGTGCTTGGACAAAAGCACCTAACTTTTACACCAAAGTTGTGTGTTTGTGAAGAAACCCTGTTCGTGTTTGCATCGTTTTGTTTTATAAAAGTTAAAACCTACGTGGCACAGGCAAGGAACAGAAAATCCTGCGATTAAAACATGATCTTGTTTAATCAGTCTTCAGCATTCAAGCTTTTAAAGAGAGGATGCATCCTACTTGGCTCAGCTCAAGGTCGTGGTTATGTTTTCAGTAGAAACCAATTAGGCGTTCTTCCCTTTGAATACCTCAGTTCTTATTTGCATGAGTTTTTGATTTCTCGTTATTTTGGTGCTATGTTTTTATATTATGCTTGAAATGTTTAAATAATTGTTTTTGCACTGTAACTATAATACCTCTTTTAATTTTACTTTTTGAAAAAAAAATTACATTTGGGAGCTTTGTCTCAATGCTCTCCAGAAAAATCCTCTCAAGTCCCCTGCAGTTGTTACTCACCTTTACCACCGCGATGAGCTTCGGACGTTTGAAAGCAAGTCTTTCTCGCTTTTATTGTTCACGCGAGTCGGGAGACATGAACTTGAAAGGCGTTCGTGTGTACAGTTTTTACATCCCGTCCTTGCGCATCGTTCCTGTCACTTGCAAAAGTAAAGTCTTTTAAATCTCTCAAAGTTAACAACTGAAGAAATATAGCTACCTTTTATTAATGTACAAACTGAAAAATGAGTCATTGTTTTTAACACTGCTGTCACATGTACGTGATTGATTGCCGCGGGCTCATTTTAATCTGCATCATGGTCCAGAAAATGGATTTGTTCCTGTTTCCACACACTGTTACCCCAAAACCTGTTTAGATATCCCCGTCGTACAGGCATAGACCAAGGCAAGTACTCATCTCCACGTATCATACGTTCAAACGAAACACACTCTGCTAGAAATGTCACAAAGGATTTGACATCAAACAGAATGTCACCAATTTGGGATTATTTCCAGTATTAACAGTGCATCACACTTTTCAAAAGAATCAAGAGAAGCGTGGGCTATTTCTATCATTTATATTCATTTATGAAATCCTATTTTTCCACTGTAACAGCCTTCTGATTTAAAGTCCTAATCAATGCTGCAATTTATTTCCTCCCTGTCTTTGTCAAGACACAAAACACAGTCTTCCCCCCCCCCATTGCTGTTGTATACATGTAGCACGATTTGAGCATTGCACTTGGCACCATGCTTTACCTCATTTCAAACGAGAAATGTATATGCTAATATGCTTAATGAGAAAAAGACTTGTTTTATTTTAGGTTTGGGCCTTGCTGCTGTAATACATGCTAGGGTTTTATTTGTGAAAGGTGATGAACTTGCTATTTTCTGTGTTCCTGCAGTCCCTCACTCACTGTACAACACATGACTTTAAATGCACTCTAACCTCATTGCAAGGGCAGGTCGGCAGCAGTGGTGGCAGCAATCTATTCTTTTGTTGGTATTTTGTACCAGAATGATAACTGTGACGTTTAAGAAGAGAAAAAGTGCGTGTTTGCGAGGTGTATGAGTATTGCGGGCGTTTGCTGTAATGTAAATAGTGTGATTTTTAAAGCACCTGCAGGAGAATGGGAGTGAATACAAAATGTATTGGAACTAAATTAAGTGCATCATCACATACTGCAGCAGTCTGTAAGGGACAGAGAATATATCTCATTCATACTGTAAACATGCTGCAGAGATTTGCATTCTGCACCTTATGGATCACAATTTCGCCTTTTAATGGTTTCTTTTTGTAATTGTAGCTTAAATATCAACAATAAAGTATGGTCTGGTTGGTCATTACTCTGACGTCTGGACTTTTCCTTGTATTCAAAATGGTGCACTTCAGTTTAGTTTACTGCACACGTGTACCGAGGTACAGTGAAAAGCTTTTGTTGCGTGCTAACCGGTCAGCGGAAAGACAATACATGATTACAATCGAGCCATTTACAATGTACAGATACAGGATAGGGGAACGTCTCTGAGGTCGGAGGAACGACAATGTTATTCAAAGGCCTAAGATAAACACAAAACGCTGGGGAGTAACTCAGCCAGGTCAGGCAGCATCTCTGGAGAAAAGAAATAGGTGACGTTTTGGGTCAAGACCCTTCTTCAGATGCCTGTTCCCCTCTAGCCAGCACATTGTTAATGCTGTAAATTCTGCGAGGCCAAAACCCATGTCGATATTTATGCTTCACGTAAACCAACTTCCTCTAATCATGTCAGCGTTCTTACTTTCTCCCATTGCATGTAACAGATTTATTATCCATAACGACTCGGCACAATTTGGAACTCGCTACCAAATTTCCTCTTGGATTTATTGGCGAAGCTCTTTTGTTGGCCACTTGTCCTTTCCCTTTGGATGGAAGTATCATTTGTTTATCCTGCAAACACTTCTGTCGTCTTAAAGATAACTATAACGTCACCACGTAACTTTCCACTATGGTGAACAGAGCACACATCCTTGTTCAGTCTTTGCTGTGGAATAAATTCATTGTTCTGGCATCACCCTTACATCCCTGCATCTTTTATAGTGCCTCTCCACATGCCACAGAGAACCACGATTGTTCTCGTAGTTCCTAAATATGGGGTGTCTATTTTAAGAAGAGACCTAGACCTCAAACTGGGTCATGTATTTTACACTGATCATCTGGCAGAAATGTTATACAGCTGTGCGCTTGCATTATTTAAAGCGTGCGAGGACTGGTGAGCAATGTCCAGAGACGTACTAGAAAATTTGTGAGGTGCCAAGACTTAAGACTTTATAGATACAACGCGGAAACAAGCCGACCAGGCAATCGCCCTGTACACTAACACTACCCTACACACGGGCGACAATTTACAATTTTACCAAAGTCAACTAACCTACAAACCTGCACGTCTTTGGAGTGTCGGAGGAAACTGGAGCACCCGGAGAAAACCCAGGCGGTCACAGGGGAGAACGTGCAAACTCCGTACAGACAGCACCTGTAGTCGGGATCGAACCGGGGTCTCTGGTGCTGTAAAGCAGCAACTCTACCTCTGCGCCAATGTGCCGCCCCAAAGCCTACAAAGGGCTAGCAACGCAAAGTGATGGTTCTTATGTTTTGCAGCCGTGAAAATGTTAGATTAGGCGCAACTTTATACATTTCCAGTTTCGCCGTCACTGGAAGCTGGCAGTGAGTGATATAGATCGCCAGTTGTGAATAACTCCAAGTGTGATAATACTTGCTTTCAAGTTGAGTCAAGTTTATTGTCATGTGCACAAGTATGATGAGGCACAGGTACAATGTAAAACATGGTTGCAGCAGCATCCAGGTGGAGTCGGACAACATGGAACATAGAACAGTACAGCAAGGGAACGGGCCCTTCGGCCCACAATGTGCAGAACATGGTGCCGAATTAATCTGATCTCATCTGCCTGCACGTGATCCATATCCCTCTGTTCCTTCAATATCCATGTGCCTATCTGTTTAAAAAAAACTTGATCCGCACATCTCCATTAAACTTACCCTCTCTCGCTTTATGGCTAACTTCTCGTGCTGGACATTTCCACCCTGGGGGGGAAAGGTTCTGGATGTCTACCCTATCTGTGCAAGAAATATATTATACACAATTACAAAATATTTCTAAAACAAAAGACTCCAAAGAAAGAAAGCCAGCATTGAGTAAAAATGCAATTGGCAGGAAAAAAATAATCATGGTCGTGGAAAAAATGGTCTGGAATGCTCTGTGGCTGAGGTAGGATTAGGGTTGAATCAAGAACCTAATTATTGTAAGAGCATGCCAGAACAAGGCTTCTGTACCTCCTGCCTGATGCTAGCAGCAAGAAGAGGCCACAGTCTAAATGGTGGGGGTTTAAGAAAGAACTGCAGATGCTGGAAAAATCGAAGGTAGACAAAAATGCTGGAGAAACCTAGCGGGTGAGGCAGCATCTATGAGTTCTCCAATTTCAGGTAGTCCTTGCTTTCTCCCTCCCCTTCCCAGCTCTCCCACAAGCCTACTGTGTCTGCCTCTTTCTTTTTCTCGCCCCACCCCCTTGACATCAGTCTGAAGAAGGGTCTCGAAACATCGCCTATTCCTTCTCTCCATAGATGCTGCCTCACCAGTTGAGTTTCTCAAGCATTTTTGTCTACCAACTAAATGGTGGGGATCATTAATGATGGATGCTACCTTCATGAGGCAGTGTCTTATGTAGAGGATAGGACACTGCCCTTGATGGCACATATAGCAATATTTAAGACACTCATAGCAAATAGAGTGCTATTCTTGCTGCCTCGGCAAGGCAATCATCTTCTATCAGATCTAGACACCGCTATTGTATCTGCCTCCACCACCACCCCTGGCAGCACGTTCCAGGTACCCACCACCCACGGGTGAGGGGGTTTGACTGGAAGATGGGTGGATGTTGCTCTCTTTAGAACTGAACCAGGAGATTTGAAAGGGAAAACAGGATGTTGATATAGCCAACCTCCTTTCCATTGACTCCATCAACGTCTCACGCTGCCCCGGCAAGGCCAGCAGCATGAACAAGGACCAGTCTCACCCTGGTCACTCCCTCTTCTCCCCTCTCCCATCAGGCAAGAGGTACAGAAGTGTGAAAACGCACACCTCCAGATTCAGGGACAATTTCTTCCCAGCCGTTATCAGGCAACTGAACCATCCTGTATCTCTAAAGTCCAAAGATCTTAACATTGCGAAAGAAAACTATGCAGAGATGATGAATGACCATGTTATGCGGCATATCTGTCGATTTAGTTTCTAGTCTCGGTTATTGATACAGTGCAGAAACAGGCCTTTCGGCCCACCGACCAGCGGTCCCCACACACTTAACACCATCCTACACACACTGGGGTCAATTTTACATTTATACCAAGTGAATTAACCTACAAACTTGTACCTCCTTGGAGTGTGGGAGGAAACCGAAGATCTCGGAGAAACCCATGCAGGTTAGGAGAACGTACAAAACTCCGTACAGACAGCACCCGTAGTCGGGATGGAACCCGGGTCCCTGGCGCTGTAAGGCAGCAACTCTACCGTTGCACCACCGTGCCGCCCTTACGAATGGTCACGCATCTGGGAAAGATACCTGACAATGATGGCGTTTGCTGGGTAATTGATATGGGATATGTCAATGGAGCATGTATGTACACCTGGGTTGAGATGCCATTAACACAAAAATTGACTGCTGACTAAAGGGCCTGTCCCACTTTCACGACCATTTTTACTCGTGGACATTTTTTCATCATGTTGAAAAAACACCCCGACCGACGATGTCACGAGTACCTACGACTAGCATCACGACCTACCTATGACCTCCTACGACCTACCTACGACCTCGTGACGACCATGCTGCGAGTATGAGTCGAGGGCAAACTCGGCAGAGGTCGTGAATTAGGTCGTGAAAGTGGGACAGACCCTTAACGCATAAATCAACGAGGTAAGCCTTGCCTTCGTTTTGGAAACTGCCAAGGTTTATAAAAGGTATTTAAGAAGGAACTGCAGATGCTGGAAAATCGAAGGTACAGAAAAATGCTGGAGAAACTCAGCGGGTGCAGCAGCATCTATGGAGCGAAGGAGATAGGCAACGTTTCGGGCCGAAACGGGTCTGAAGAAGGAGAAACGTTGCCTATCTCCTTCACTCCAAAGATGCTGCTGCACCCGCTGAGTTTCTCCAGCATTTTTGTTTATAAAAGGTAGGCACAAGGAATTGCAGATACTGGCTTACATAAAAAGGCCCAGATTAGAATCCTACAAACCCTACAATGGTCGGCGTTTGCAGGTTGGAATTGAGAACCAGAGGTCATAGGTTTAAGGTATAGGTATATGGATAATTATATAATTTATAAACCTTCGCTGTTTCCAAAACGAAGACAAGGCTTACCGAGAGAGAGAGAGAGAGAGAGATAAAGAAAATTTAAAAAAAAAAAAAAAAAGCTGGAGTAACTCAGCGGGACAGGCAGCATCTCTGGAGAGGAATGGGTCGAGTCTCTTCTTCAGACTGATATATAGATAGATATAGGTTAAAAAATATAGTAGATATAGAGGGGATAGAGTTGAGGCATGTACCTGTGCTACAACAATGTGTAAAAGACATTTGAACAGGTACATGGATAAGAACGGTTTAGAGGCATACTGGCCAAACGTTGACAGGAGGTATGGGGTAGATGGGGCATCTTGGTCAGGATAGACAAGTTGGGCCGAAGGGCACGTTTCCATGCTGTATGACTATGACTTGTAAAGTGCTGGAGTAACTCAACGGATCAGGCAGAACCAACGGAGAACATGGATGGGTGACGTTTCGGGTTTGGACATTTTCAGACTGACGAGAAGGGGTGAGAAAGCTGGAAGAGAGGTGGGGGCGGAGGGGGGGGGGCGGAACAAAGCCTGGCAAGTGATAGGTGGGTGCAGGTGAGGTGGCGCAAGGCCGCCACTGCTCTTCCTCCGAAGACCATAGACCAGGAGGATGGAGATGACGATGGAGGCAACAAGAGAGGAGGGAGGTAGGAGGGAACCGGGGGTCTGGACTACCGCTTGCTCAAGCTCAGCTGCGGGAGGCTCTACCTGGGGAACCAAAATGGGCGGGTGGGGGGGGGGGGGGGAGGACATCTGCTGCTAGTCATCCCTGCATGACTAACATCCTAGCCTGTCATGCAGAGTACATGTGGATGTAGCTCATTCCGTCACATGGAGCAGACCCCACCCCTCCACCCACATCAACTGCATCGACACTTCACGCTGCCTCAGCCATTGTAATCAAGGACCACGGTGGCGCAGCGGTAGAGCTTCTGCCTTACAGCGAATGCAGCACCAGAGACCCGGGTTCGATCCCGACTACGGGTGCTGTCTGTACGGAGTTTGTACGTTCTCCCCGTGACCGCGTGGGTTTTCTCCGAGATCTTCGGTTTCCTCCCACACTCCAAAGACGTGCAGGTATGGAGGTTAATTGGCTTGATGTATGTGTAAATTGTCCCCTAGTGTGTGTAAGACAGTGTTGACGTGCGGGGATCGCTGGTCGGTGCGGACTCGGTTGGCTGAAGGGCCTGTTTCCGCGCTGTATCTCTATAAACTAAAAACTAAATTAAACTAACTAAACTAAAAACTAGATTAAATCCTGGCCATTCCCTCTTCTCCCCTCCCTTTGGGCAGAAGATACAAAAACTTGAAAGATCCTATCATCAAATTCAAGAACAGCTTCTTCCCCATTGTTATCAGAGTACTGGGGTGGGAGATTGCAACCTTCACGTGGTCCGCCCTGTTTCGACGAATGCAATCAACCCGGCGTGCACAATCAAATAAGATCAAATAGAACAAGTTGTCCTGCAACTTTAGGCTGTGCACGCCATACACAAGAAGAAGCTCAGAGTACTGAACGGTTCTCTTGTAAGCTAAGACTGTAGTCCCAGTCTTCCAACCAACTTCATTGTGGGCCATGCACTTTTTTTTTTTTAAATCTGCGCTTTCTCTGTAATTCTAACAATGTACTACTATATTCTGCACTCTGGTATTTTTCTCATTACACCATCTGTGTGAAGTTTGATTGTAGTTGTATATAGTATGGTTGGATTGAAAAGTTTTACACTGTATCTCGCTGCACGTGACAATAATAAACCAATACCACATCTCGGTCAATCTTATTCTCTGTTTCAGATCTGTATCCGATTCTTCTTTGGAAGCCGCTTGTTTCAAAGTCAAGTTTGAATGCCGTGGGGCAAGGTCCTCGAGCATGCATTAAAAATGGTGAGGCTTCAACGTGCACCTCTCTCCTCTCTGTGCCCTTCACCCACCTCCCAACGTACGGCACGGTGGCGCAGCGGTAGAGTGGCTGCCTTACAGCCAATGCAGCGCCGGAGACCCGGGTTCGATCCCGACTACGGGTGTTGTTGTACTGTACGGAGTTTGTACGTTCTCCCCGTGACCTGCGTGGGTTTTCTCCGAGATCTTCGGTTTCCTCCCACACTCCAAAGACGTACGGGTCTGCAGGTTAATTGGCTTGGCGAAAACGTTAAATAAATGTCCCTGGTGGGTGTAGGATGATGTTAATGTGCGGGGATCGCTGGTCGGCGCGGACCCAGGTGGGCCGAAAGGTGCCTGTCTCCGTGCTGTATCTCTGAACTAAACAACCCAACACCGAGCAACATCTGTTCATCCACTTGTGGGACAGTTGAATATCGAGCACAGTAGTGTTAGGGCACACTTCTGGAATCTTGGACTGCCATTGTTTACCATGGCAAGCAGTTATGTGTCTTGGACCCCTGTCAAAACTATTATAGCCATGACTCCTGTAGTTAAAACCAACATTCGCTCTGTAACACAGCTTGTTCAGCAAATCCTACGTGGAGGAGCGGGGGGGGGGGGGGGGAGTTTAAACTCCTGGTGGGGCGATATGTTTCCAGTTTCCTGCCATCGGAGGTATGGGAGGGGGAGGAGTAACAAGGGTTCGGGGTAGACATTTCAGGTCTTCAGAGTTACTCCAGCATTTTGTGTCTACCTTCGGTATAAAGCAGCATCTGTAGTTCCTTCCTGCACATCAATAGACAACAGACAATAGACAATAGGTGCAGGAGCAGGCCATTCGGCCCTTTGAGCCAGCACCACCATTCAATATGATCATGGCTGATCATCCCCAATCAGTACCCCGTTCCTGCCTTCTCCCCATATCCCCCCGACTCCACTACCTTTAAGAGCCCTATCTAGCTCTCTGTTGAAAGTATCCAGAGAACCGGCCTCCACCGCCCTCTGAGGCAGAGAATTCCACAGACTCACAACTCTCTGTGTGAAAAAGTGTTTTCTCATCTCCGTTCTAAATGGCTTACCCCTTATTCTTAAACTGTGGACCCTGGTTCTGGACTCCCCCAACATCGGGAACATGTTTCCTGCCTCTAGCGTGTCCAAACCCTTAATAATCTTATATGTTTCAATAAGATGCTGTTCAATAAGATGGTTACTCCAGCATTTTGTGTCTATCTTCGATTTAAACCAGCATCTATAGTTCCTTGTTTCTACTTCTTGGTTTATAAGCTGCCTTCTTTGTAATTAGTCGGAAGGAACTGATGAAGGATTTGGTTTAAACCGAAGATAGACATAAAATGCTGGAGTAACTCTTCAGACTGAAGAAGGGTCTCGACCTGAAACATCACCCATTCCTTCTCTCCAGAGATGCTGCCTGTCCCGCTGAGTTCCTCCAGCATTTTGTGTCTATCTTTGATTCATAATTGGGCCAGCTTAGATGGGATATAGTAATGAGCATGGACAAGTTGGGCCGAAGGGCCTGTTTCTGTGCTTTACGACTATTGAAGGAAGAGCCTCTGAAGTTTCAAAACTCTTTAGATTCTGAGTAGTTCCTGAGGATTGGAGGGTAGCAAACGTAACCCCACTTTTAAGAAGGGAGGGGAGAGAAAACGGGGAATTACAGACCAGTTAGTCTAACATCGGTAGTGGGGAAACTGCTAGAGTCAGTTATTAAAGATGGGATAGCAGCACATTTGGAAAGTGGTGAAATCATTGGACAAAGTCAGCATGGATTTACGAAAGGTAAATCGTGTCTGACGAATCTTATAGAATTTTTCGAGGATGTAACGAGTAGAGTGGATAGGGGAGAACCAGTGGATGTGGTGTATCTGGACTTTCAGAAGGCTTTCGACAAGGTACCACATAAGAGATTAGGATACAAACTTAAATCACACGGTATTGGGGGTTCAGTATTGATGTGGATAGAGAACTGGCTGGCAAACAGGAAGCAAAGAGTAGGAGTAAACGGGTCCTTTTCACAATGGCAGGCAGTGACTAGTGGGGTACCACAAGGCTCAGTGCTGGGACCCCAGCTATTTACAATTTATATTAATGATCTGGACGAGGGAATTGAAAGCAACATCTCCAAGTTTGCGGATGACACTAAGCTGGGGGGCAGTGTTAGCTGTGAGGAGGATGCTAGGAGACTGCAAGGTGACTTGGATAGGCTGGGTGAGTGGGCAAATGTTTGGCAGATGCAGTATAATGTGGATAAATGTGAGGTTATCCACTTTGGTAGCAAAAACGGGAAGGCAGACTATTATCTAAATGGTGGCCGATTAGGAAATGGGGAGATGCAGCGAGACCTGGGTGTCATGGTACACCAGTCATTGAAAGTAGGCATGCAGGTGCAGCAGGCAGTGAAGAAAGCGAATGGTATGTTGGCCTTCATAGCAAGAGGATTTGAGTATAGGAGCAGTGAGGTTCTACTGCAGTTGTACAGGGTCTTGGTGAGACCACACCTGGAGTATTGCGTACAGTTTTGGTCTCCAAATCTGAGGAAGGACATTATAGCCATAGAGGGAGTGCAGAGAAGGTTCACCAGACTGATTCCTGGGATGTCAGGACTTTCATATGAAGAAAGACTGGATAGACTTGGCTTATACTCGCTAGAATTTAGGAGATTGAGAGGGGATCTTATAGAAACGTACAAGATTCTTATGGGGTTGGACAGGCTAGATGCAGGAAGATTGTTCCCGATGTTGGGGAAGTCCAGGACAAGGGGTCACAGCTTAAGGATAAGGGGAAAATCCTTTAAGACCGAGATGAGGAAAAACTTTTTCACACAGAGAGTGGTGAATCTCTGGAACTCTCTGCCACAGAGGGTAGTTGAGGCCAGTTCATTGGCTATATTTAAGAGGGAATTAGATGTGGCCCTTGTGGCTAAAGGGATCAGGGGGTATGGAGAGAAGGCAGGTACGGGATACTGAGTTGGATGATCAGCCATGATCGTATTGAATGGCGGTGCAGGCTCGAAGGGCCGAATGGCCTACTCCTGCACCTAATTTCTATGTATCTATGTATCTCTAATCAGTGCTGCGCTGAAGTCCCAGTTCAATCAAGTGCTGGAGTCCTGGAAGGTTTGATAGAATGGATTTGATTTGCTCTGAGCAGGAAGGACCTGCAGATGCTGGTTTAAACCGAAGATAGACACAAAATTCTGGAGTAACTCAGTGGGTCAGACAGCATCTCTGGAGAGAAGGAATAGTTCGGCCAGTGAGTCCGCACCAACCAGCGAACCCCACACACTAACACTATCCTACACACACTAGGGACAATTTTACATTTATACCAAGCCAATTAACCTACATACCTGCATGTCTTTGGAGCGACGTTTCGGGGTGGAGATCCTTCTTCAGACCTGATTTGAACAGCAAACGTAACTTGTGCGATTTAAAAAAGGTGCATCAGATGTTAGCTGTTATTTCTTAGTTCCTGAGAAAGTGTGGGTGGGATATAGCCATGGAGCTCGTGTGAATGAAGCAACACTCTTTGCTGGAGACAGAGCCTACCTTGGCGTCCGCCACTAGAGGGGGCGTGTGAGCAACTTGCTGATGGATTAAGAGGCACATTGTACCTGATCAGCTTTAGTTGAGTTTATTGTCAGGTGTACCGAGTGAAAAGCTGTTTTGATGCGCGCTATCCCGTCAGCGAAAAAGACCATACAAGGGAATAAAGTCCAGGAATGACTGCGTTAGCATATGATGAGCGTTTGACAGCACTGGGCCTGTACTCGCTGGAGTTTCGAAGGTTGAGGGGGGAACCTCATTGAAACTTACAGAATAATGAAAGGCTTGGGTAGAGTGGATGTGGAGAGGATGTTTCCACTGGTGGGAGAGTCTAGGACCAGAGGTCACAGTCTCAGAATTAAAGGGCGCTCCTTTAGAAAGGAGGTGAGGAGAAACCTCTTTAGTCAGAGGGTGGTGAATCTGTGGAACTCATCGCCACAGAGGCCAAGTCAGTGGATATTTTTAAGGCAGGGATAGACAAATTCTTGATTAGAAAGGGTCAAGGGTTATGGGGAGAAGGCAGGAAAATGGGGTTAGGAGGCAGAGATCAGCCATGATTGAATGGCGGAGTCGACTCGATGGGCCGAATGGCCTAATTCTACTCCTATAACGTGAACTTGTGAACGTTTAGTGCAAGATAAAGTCAGATTAAACATATTTCGAAGGTGTCCAATGAGGTAGATGGGATTTCAGGACCGCTCACCAGTTGATGAGAGGATGGTTCAGTTGCCTGATAACAGCCGGGAAGAAACTGTCCCTGAATCTGGAGGTGTGCGTGCGTTTTCACACTCCTGTACCTCTTGCCTGATGGGAGAGGGAAGAAGAAGGAGTGACCGGGGGTGAGACTGGTCCTTGATTATGCTGCTGGCCTTGCCGAGGCAGCGTGAGGTGTAGATGGAGTCAATGGAAGGGAAGTTGGTTTGACAGATGGTCTGGGTTACATGCAACACACTGCAATTTCTTGCAGCCTTGGAAGGAGCTGTTCCCAAACCAAAAACTAAAGGAGATGTGCGGGGCAGGTTTTTTACACAGAGGGTGGTGGGTGCCTGGGACGTCCTGCCAGGGGTGGTGGTGGAGGCGGATGCAATAGTGGTGTTTAAGAGGCTTTAACATGCATGTGCGGGCAGAAGAGATTAATTTTAGTTAAGTGTAGTGTAGTTCAGAGATACAGAGCGGAAACAGGCCGTTCATCCCATCGAATCTGCGCCGACCAGCGATCCCCGCACACTAACACTAATTTACACTTACACCAAGCCAATTAACTTACAAACCCGCATGTCTTTGGAGTGTGGGGGGAAACCGAAGATCTCGGAGAAAACCCACGGGGCCTGTTCCCGCGCTGCAGTTTTCTCCATTCTATGTAAATGCCTCCAAAGATCTAAGTATTGTACATCCACTGGTTGACCTTTTTATACAGTACATGGCATATTACTCTTTCCAAGATGTCCAATAAAACATGACTTCTCTTTCATAAGACCATGCTGACGTTGCCTGATCACTTTGCATTTTTCTAAGCCCCCTGCTCTAAAGTGTTTAATATCAGTTTCTAACATTTTCTCTCTGACAGATGTCTGACTAACTCCCTGTCATTTCCTGCTTTCTGTCTCATTCTCTTTTTTAAAATAAAACAATTGTATTTGCAATGTTTTCCAATCGAACGGAACCTCTCCTGAATCTAGCAAGTCTTGGAAAATTCAACTAATGGGCCGAGAAACATAGAAACATAGAAAATAGGTGCAGGAGGAGGCCATTCGGCCCTTCGAGCCAGCACCGCCATTCATTGCGATCATGGCTGATCGTCCCCAATCAATAACCCGTGCCTGCCTTCTCCCCATATCCCTTGATTCCACTAGCCCCTAGGGCTCTATCTAATTCTCTCTTAAATCCATCCAGTGATTTGGCCTCCACTGCCCTCTGTGGCAGAGAATTCCACAAATCGGCCTGTCCCACATGCCGATTCTTTAGGCGACTGTCATAGTCGTAGCAGGTCGCCGAAAAAGCGGCGACAACTTACATCATCCTGGCGACAACCTACGACAGCACCTACGTCAGGAGACGTCAAGCTACGCTCATTGGCGTGAAACCCACTGTCGCCGAAAAGTTGAACATGTTGAAAATTTAGCGGCGACCAGAAAGACGCTACGACTTTTTGCGCGACTGTGGAGACTACTCCTGCCGAACATGTGGCGACAAACTAGTCGCCTGTAGTTGCCTGAAAAATCGCCAGAGTGGGCAAGGCCCATCATTTATCTCTGGAACCACTACTTTTGAGACTTCAGAATGAAGTCCACCAGGAATTGGAGATTTTCCCACCCATAGGCAGTGACGAAAGCTAATACATGAATTCAGGTCACCCGAATGAAACATATAAGATTGTTAAGGGCTTGGACACGCTAGAGGCAGGAAACATGTTCCCGATGTTGGGGGAGTCCAGAACCAGGGGCCACAGTTTAAGAATAAGGAGTAAGCCATTTAGAACGGAGATGAGGAAACACTTTTTCACACCGAGAGTTGTGAGTCTGTGGAATTCTCTGCCTCAGAGGGCGGTGGAGGCCGGTTCTCTGGATACTTTCAACAGAGAGCTAGATAGGGCTCTTAAAGATAGTGGAGTCAGGGGATATGGGGAGAAGGCAGGAACGGGGTACTGATTGGGGATGATCAGCCATGATCACATTGAATGGCGGTGCTGGCTCGAAGGGCCGAATGGCCTACCCCTGCACCTATTGTCTATTGTCTATTGTCTAATCCATGTAGGCCTTCATAGCGAGAGGATTTGAGTTTAGGAGCAAGGAGGTCCTACTGCAGTTGTACAGAGCCCTAGTGAGACCACACCTGGAGTATTGTGTGCAGTTTTGGTCCCCTAATTTGAGGAAGGACATTGTTGCTATTGAGGGAGTGCAGTGTAGGTTCACCAGGTTAATTCCCGGGATGGCGGGACTGTCATATGATGATAGAATGGATCGACTGGACTTATGTTCACTGGAATTTAGAAGGGTGAGAGGGGATCTTAGAGAACCATCTAAAATTCTTAAGGGACAGGCTAGATGCAGGAAAAATGTTCCCGATGTTGGGGGAATCCAGAACCAGGGGTCACAGTTTAAAAATAAGGGATAGGACATTTACAGTAGTTCTGAGACGAGGAGAAACTTTTTCACCCAGAGAGTTGTGAAACTGTGGAATTCTCTGCCATAGAAGCCAGCGGAGGCCAATTCACTGGAGCTAAATAGAGCTCTTAAAAATAGCGGATATGGGGAGAAGGCAGGAACTGGTTGGGGATGATCAGCCATGATCACATTGAATGGCGGTGCTGGCTCGAAGGGCTGAATGGCCTCCTCCTGCATCTATTGTCTATGTTTCTATGTTTAACAGTGCCAATATTCATTCAGTGTTTTGGAGGCATGAGACGGGAACTTGCAATGGGTCGATTGGAAGAGTCTGTTTATGGGTGAGGCGAAGAAATGTGTAGGAAGGAACTGCAGGTGCTGTTTTAAACCGAAGATAGACACACAAAAACAGGGTAACTCAGCGGGACAGACAGCATCTCTGAAGAGAAGGAATCTCTCATTTCCCTTTCCTCTGAATCTCAGTCTGAAGAAGGGTCTCGAGCCGAAACGTCACCCATTCCCTTTCTCAAGAGATGCTGCCTGTCCCGCTGAGTTACTCCAGTTTTTATGTGTCTGTCTATGGATGAGGTGAGTTGAGTTTAGTTTACTGTCACGTGTACCGAGGTACAGGGAAAAGCTTTTGTTGTGTGCTAACCAGTCAGCGGAAAGACAATACATGATTACAATCGAGCCGTCCACAGTGTACAGATACAGGATAAAGGGAATAACGTTTAGTGCGAGATTGTCCAGTAAGGTCTGATCAAAGATAGTCTGAGGGTTTCAATAAACAGTAGACAATAGACAATAGGTGCAGGAGCAGGCCATTCGGCCCTTCGAGCCAGCACCGCCATTCAATATGATCATGGCTGATCATCCCCAATCAGTACCCCGTTCCTGCCTTCTCCCCATATCCCCTGACTCCGCTATCTTTAAGAGCCCTATCTAGCTCTCTCTTGAAAGCATCCAGAGAACCTGCCTCCACCGCCCTCTGAGGCAGAGAATTCCACAGACTCACAGCTCTCTTTGAGAAAAAGTGTTTCCTCGTCTCCGTTCTAAATGGCTTACCCCTTATTCTTAAACTGCAGCCCCTGGTTCTGGACTCCCCCAACATCGGGAACATGTTTCCTGCCTCTAGCGTGTCCAAACCCTTAATAATCTTGTATGTTTCAATAAGATGCCCTCTCATCCTTCTAAACTCCAGAGTGTACAAGCCCAGCTGCTCCATTCTCTCAGCATATGACAGTCCCGCCATCCCGGGAATTAACCTGGTGAACCTACGCTGCACTCCCTCAATAGAGGGTAAGGTTTCCAATGAGGTAGATCGTAGGTCAGGACTTCTCTCTAGTTGTTGGTTGGATGGTTCTAGTTGTCTGACAACAGGTGGCAAGTGAGAGGCTTTCAGAAGCGAGCGAGTAAGTGTACATGGACAGCTCGCTCCTGTTAGGGTGAAGGGCTTGGAAGGTCAGCCTGGTTGAAGGGAGATGTTGAGGCTCTGTCCAGGGAAAAGGAGGAGGTTTATGCCAGATCCAGTCAGTCAGATTCCAGCAAATACCTTGACAAATGTAAGAGGTTGGGGTGGATGTGGTAGAGTTGCTGCCTCACAGCGCCAGAGACCCGGGTTCCATCCTGACTACAAGTGCTGTCTTTACGGAGTTTTACGTTCTCACCGTGACCAAGTGGGTTTTCTCCGGGTGCTCCGGTTTCCTCCCACACTCCAAAGACGTACATGTTTGTAGGGAAACTAGTTTTGGTAAAATTGCCACCAGTGCGTAGAATAGCGCTAGTGTAGGGGGTGATCGCTGGTCAGCGCGGACTCAATGGGCCGAAGGGCCTGCTTCCACGATGTGTCTCTAAACTAGACTAGCCTAAAGTGCAGGAGTACAATTAAAGGCCAAATGGTCAGGAGGTAGATGTGGCAGGCAAGGTAAATAAAATCCCATCAGATTCCACGGGTATATTAGTAATATGATGGTTTGGGAGAAAATAGGTCCCTTGAATATGAATGAATACGTTTATTGCCCAAGTATTCACATACAAGGAATTTGCCTTGGTGCTCCACCCTCAAGTGACAACATGACATACAGTGAGTTAGGAATGACACATTAAACATTAATAATAAAACATCGATTAAACATGTGAATTAATTAAAATACCAGATCAAAGGGAGGCTACAGATTTTTGGCTGTTGAGTAGAGCAACTACTCGTGAATAAAAACTGTTTTTATGTCTGGCTGTGGCAGCTTTGACAGTCCGGAGTCGCCTTCCAGAGGGAAGTGATTCAAAGAGTTTGCGGCCAGGGTGAGAGGGGTCAGAGATGATCTTGCCCGCTCGCTTCCTGGCCCTTGCAGTGTACAGTTCATCAATGGAGGGAAGGTTGCAGCCAATAACCTTCACTGCTGATCGGACGATTCGCTGCAGCCTCCAGGTGTCGTGTTTGGTGGTTGAACCAAACCAGACCATGATGGAGAAGGTGAGGACAGACTCTACGATGGCCGTGTAGAATTGGACCATCATTGGATCAGCAATGGATGCAGAGACACAGGTGATGGGGGAGATATTCATGAATATTTCTCATCAGTGTTTACTGATCGAGGAAGCAGAGGAATTGAGGCATAAGAGTTGTGATGTCTTGGATGAGTTGTGATGGAGCAGAATTAGGCCATTCGGCCCAGCAAGTCTACTCCGCCATTCAATCATTGCTGATCCATCTCTCCCTCCTAACCCCATTCTCCTGCCTTCTCCCCATAACCTCTGACACCTGTACTAATCAAGAATCTATCTATCTCTGCCATAAGGATGTTGGTAATTTTCAAGTGCATTAAGTTGGATGAGTTCCCAAGGCTTGACCAAGTCGGCACAGTGGCGCTGTGGTAGAGTTGCCCCCTCACAGTGCCAGAGACCCGGGTTCGATCCTGACTATGGGTGCTGTCTGTACGGAGTTTGTACATTCTCCCTGTGACCTGCGTGGGTTTACTCCGGGTGCTCCGGTTTCCTCCCACACTCTAAAGACGTGCATGTTTGTAGGTTAATTGGCTTTGGTAAAATTGTAAATTGTCCCCAGTGTGTGTAGGATAGTGTTTGTGTATGGGGTGATCTCTGGTCGGTACGGACCCGGTGGGCTGAAGGGTCTGATTCCGCCATTGTATCTCTGAAGTAGGCCGGTTCTCTGGATGTTTTCAAGAGAGAGCTAGATAGGGCTCTTAAAGATAGCGGAGTCAGGGAATATGGGGAGAAGGCAGGAACGGGGTACTGATTGGGGATGATCAGCCATGATCACAATGAATGGGGCAAGTTTCCAGTGGGGACCGTGTGTGTGTAAGGTGTGAGACAATAGGCAATAGGTGCAGGAGTAGGCCATTCAGCCCTTTGAGCCAGCACCACCATTCAACGTGATCATGGCTGATCATCCCCAATCAGTACCCCGTTCCTGCCTTCTCCTCATATCCCCTGAGTCCGCTATCTTTAAGAGCCCTATCTAGCTCTCTCTTGAAAGCATCCAGAGAACCGGCCTCCACCGCCCTCTGAGGCAGAGAATTCCACAGACTCACCACTCTCTGTGAGAAAAAGTGTTTCCTCGTCTCCATTCTAAATGGCTTACCCCTTATTCTTAAACTGTGTGGCCCCTGGTTCTGGACTCCCCCAACATCGGGAACATGTTTCCTGCCTCTAGTGTGTCCAAACCCTTAACAATCATCCAAGGCCTGTTGCTCCCACAAGCACTCACCCTGCCTTGTGTCAGTGGCAGCCATTCAATAGCTGAAGAACTAATCTTGATCTCGATTTGACTTCCTATTGCTGTATTATGCACACAAAGACTAATCTTATTTTGGGACTAATGCGTGAACAGAAATCGTGCCTCTGACCGGGATCAGGAAACGATGTAATAAATAGATTCTTTTTTACACTGACCTAGAATCCACAGTGGATTTCGTTAAGGGCAGTGTATTTTTAAAAAAAAGTTACCATATACCCTAGCGACTGCATTTAATAAATATAATATAATGATAGGCAAAACGATATGAATACCTTGACAGCAAGAGTTAGGAATACTTTTTCAGCTGCCTTCATCCATTCCAAGCGAATGCAGCTGAGAGATGTATAATATAGACTTATAACCTGTGCAGACATTGTGCAGACTCCATGTCATTGAAGTCATTTATTCAGCTTGCTGTAAAAACAAAGACATGGCAAATAAATATGTGCAGGTTTGTTGTTTCCCAAGAATCCGCTGCCAGAGAACTTCTCATTGACCTTCTGACGTAGTCCCGGGCCAACACTAAAAGGCCAATCACTCAACACAAACACTCACTCGCTTGGCTACATGTTCCTCATTGCCTGCCGTCATCTCTCTTGGTCTCTCTCCCCCCCCTCTCTCAGCTTCTTTCCTCCTCCCATCCACTTCACAAACAATGGGGATGGGAGGAGAGAGGAGGGGAGGGAGGGGGGGGGGGAAGAAATCAGCTGCAGATATTTAAAGTGTTTTTTTCTCTCTGCATCAGAGGATTACAGTAAATTCCCTGCATCTTGACAAGTACACTGTACAGGACACCGACCGGGCTGCTTATTAATGCTGCCTTGTTTCTGCCTTCACTCAGGGCCTAATTAAAACCAGTCGCCGGCCAGTGTTCGAACCGTCACTCCTCACACAGACCCACTTCATCTGGGGGGTGATTTTAACTACCAGCGAGCAGTTTGTCTGCCCCTTATTCCCCTAATGCCATAATGCCCCCCCCCCCCCCCCACGTACACCACAGGTGATTTGTACACAGATTCCACCGCTTAACTCGCATCAGCCAAAAAGCTTTTTTTCCCAAAGGTGGACAAAAATTGCTGGAGAAACTCAGCGGGTGCGGCAGCATCTATGGAGCGAAGGAAATAGGCAACGTTTCGTCCCGAAACAATAGACAATAGACAATAGGTGCAGGAGTAGGCCATTCGGCCCTTCGGGCCAGCACCGCCATTCAATGTGATCATGGCTGATCATCCCCAATCAGTACCCCGTTCCTGCCTTCTCCCCATATCCCCTGACTCCGCTATCTTTAAGAGCCCTATCTAGCTCTCTCTTGAAAGCATCCAGAGAACCGGCCTCCACCGCCCTCTGAGGCAGAGAATTCCACAGACTCACCACTCTCTGTGAGAAAAAGTGTTTCCTCGTCTCCGTTCTAAATGGCTTACCCCTTATTCTTAAACTGTGGCCCCTGGTTCTGGACTCCCCCAACATTGGGAACATGTTTCCTGTCTCCAGCGTGTCCAAGCCCGTAACAATCTTATATGTTTCAATGAGATCCCCTCTCATCTTAGAAACGTTGCCTATTTCCTTTGCTCCATAGATGCTGCCGCACCCGCTGAGTTTCTCCAGCACTTTTGTCTTCCTTCGATTTTCCAGCATCTGCAGTTCCTTCTTGAACACTTGAGCTTTTTTTTCCAAAGTTTTTTTTAATAAGTTCATTAAAGAGAACCGCACAGCCCTCACTGTAACACTGTGATACGCCCCACTCTCACCTCTAACACGGATACACACCTCACTAATACACCCCTCACTGTAACACTATGATATGCCCTGCGTTCGTCACTAATAACACTACCACTGATACACACCTCACTGTAACTCTGTTTAGTTTGATTTGGTTTATTGTCACATGTACCGAGGTACAGTGAAAAGCTTTTTCAAGTCAAGTCTAGTTGCGTGCTAACCAGTCAGCGGAAAAACAATACCGTGATTACAACCGAGCCATCCGCAATATACAGATACATGATAAAAAGGGAATAACGTTTAGTGCAAGATAAAGTCCGATTAAAGATAGTCCGAGGTAGATGGTAGCTCAGGACAGCTCTCTAGTTGTGGTAGGATGGTTCAGTCGCCTGATAACAGCTGGGAAGAAACTGTCCCTGAATCTGGAGGTGTGCGTGCGTTTTCACACTTCTGTGCGTTTTGCCCGATGGGTTGGTTTGTGGCCCTTGTGGCTAAGGTGATCAGGGGGTATGGAGAGAAGGCAGGTACGGGATACTGAGTTGGATGATCAGCCATGATCATATTGAATGGCGGTGCAGGCTCGAAGGGCCGAATGGCCTACTCCTGCACCTATTTTCTATGTATCTATGTATCTATGAGAGGGGAGAAGAGGGAGTGACTGGGGTGCGACTGGTCCTTGATGATGCTGCCGGCCTTGCCGAGGCAGCGTGAGGTGTAGATGGAGTCAATGGAAGGGAGGTTGGTTTGTGTGTGACGGTCTGGGCTGCGTCCACAATTCTCTGCAATTCCTCGCGGTCTTGGATGGAGCTGTTCCCAAACCGAGCCGTGATGCATCCGGATAAAATGCTCTCTACTGCACATCTGTAGAAGTTGGTGAGAGTTGTTGGGGACATGCAGAACCTCCTAAGCTTTTTGATGAAGTAGAGGCGTCGGTGTGCTTTGTGTGATGCTGCCTGACCCGCGGAGTTGCTCCACCACCTTGTGTGTGATCATCATCCTGTAATGGGGATAAACTGTGTTAAACACGCTCGGTCAATGCAAATTATTGCTACACTTGAGGGGGGGAGATTCCACAGAATTGATCGTTAAAGTTGTATAGGAGACCCACACCACCCTGGCCACGCTCCCATCTCACCACTGTCATCGGGAAGAAGGTACAGGAGCCTGAAAACTGTAACGTCCAGGTTCAGGAACAGCTCCTTCCCCACAACCATCAGGCTATTAAACACTGACACCTCATAAGCTATGAACGACAATAGACTATTATTCTAATTATTCCACTGTTATTGTTTGTTTTTTTGAATTTTGTTATATTATTTAATAGACAATAGACAACAGGTGCAGGAGTAGGCCATTCGGCCCTTCGAGCCAGCACCGCCATTCAATGTGATCAAGGCGGATCATCCCCAATCAGTACCCCGTTCCTGCCTTCTCCCCATATCCCCTGTAATATGTTTACATATTCTGTTGTGCTGCAGCAAGTAAGAATTTCATTTTTCTATCTGGGACACACGACAATAAAACACTCTTGACAGATCATGTGATCAGCCATGATCATAGTGAATGGCGGTGCTGGCTCGAAGGGCCAAATGGCCTACTCCTGCACCTATTGTCTATTGTCTATTGTCTATTGACTCTTGCAGATGCTGGTTTAAACCGACGACAGACTGAAGAAGGGTCTCGACACGAAACGTCACCTCTCCAGAGATGCTGCCTGCCCCGCTGAGTTACTCCGGCATTTTGTGTCTCTGGTCTTTTAAAGTTGTTTGGGTCCAAACCATTGCATGCGAGTTTGGGAGGAGCCCCAGATCCCCTTCAAGATAAACACCAACGCAAACTGTCACTGAAAAATGGTGAAGGTTTCCTCGGAGGGCTGAAGCCAATCACGCCTTCAAATTGTATTTCCTGGCAAGGTCTGATTGCAGAGAGCACGGCGGTGACCCACAGCTCTGCTGGAGCCTCTTTCAAAACGTTGCAGCGCTCCCGACTGTTTCACCCCACCGTTGAACACTGGCGTGGTGGCCCAGCGGTAGAGATGCTGCCTTACAGCGCCAGAGACCCGGGTTCAATAGACAATACACAATAGGTGCAGGAGTAGGCCATTTGGCCCTTCGAGCCAGCACTGCCATTCAATGTGATCATGGCTGATCATCCCCAATCAGTACCCCGTTCCTGCCTTCTCCCCATATCCCCTGACTCCGCTATCTTTAAGCTCTCTCTTGAAAGTATCCAGAGAACCGGCCTCCACCGCCCTCTGAGGCAGAGAATTCCACAGACTCACCACTCTCTGTGAGAAAACATGTTTCCTCATCTCCGTTCTTAATGGCTTACTCCTTATTCTTAAACTGTGGCCCCTGGTTCTGGACTCCCCCAACATCGGGAACATGTTTCCTGCCTCTAGCGTGTCCAAACCCTTAACAATCTTATATGTTTCAATAAGATATCCTCTCATCCTTCTAAACTCCAGAGTGTACAAGCCCAGCTGCTCCATTCTCTCAGCATATGACAGTCCCGCCATCCCGGGAATTAACCTGGTGAACCTACGCTGCACTCCCTCAATAGCAAGAATGTCCTTCCTCAAATTAGGAGAGCAAAACTGCACACAATACTCCTGGTGTGGTCTCACTAGGGCCCTGTACAACTGCAGAAGGACCTCTTTGCTCCTATACTCAACTCCTCTTGTTATGAAGGCCAACATGAAGGCCATTCGCTTTCTTCACTGTTTCTTCTTGTATCGGCCTATCCCTGTACGAAGTCTATGGAGGGACTTCCAGGTCTTCCGGTCACCCCTGTGACCAGGTGGTAGCTGTTCCTTGGATGGGATTGGGCATCTTTATGTGGTGGTGATTTTCATTGCGTTTCTTTTCCCACAAGGATAGTCTGGTTGCTTGAGGAGACTGTGACAGGGGCTAGACTGTGTGGAGGAAACTCGGTGGGCCGAAGGGCCTGATTCCGCACTGTATCTGTCTAAACTAAACTAAACTGAGCTAAAAATGGTGGTTCGTAGGATCAGACTTGCGTAGGTTGGACACCATCCTCGAGGATAAGACTGTATAAGTTAGCAGAATCTTCAACGTTAGATGAGGCCGTTTTGTGGTCTGAGAGAGAGAGAGAGAGATGATTGGGTTTGCTGTCTCCGGAGATTAGAAGAATAAGAAGTGACCTCATTGAAACGTACAGAATTCTCCCAGACTTGGTAGAGTAAAGAGCAGACAAGTCTCCAGACACATCGCCAGACGTTTATTACAAAATAACCGGTGGAGACAGAAGTTTAGAACTCAAGAGTTTAGTTTAGTTTGGTTGAGAGATACAGCGCGGAAACAGGCCCTTCGTCCCAGCGGGTCCGCGCCGACCAGCGATCCCCGCACTCTAACACTATCCCGCACACACCAGGGACAATTTACAATCCTACCCAAGCCAATTAACCTGCAAACCTGTACGTCTTTGGAGTGTGGGAGGAAACTGAAGATCTCGGAGAAAACCCACGCAGGTCACGGGGAGAACGTGCAAACTCCGTACAGACAGCACCCGTAGTTGGGATCGAACCCGGGACTCTGGCGCCGTGAGGCAGCAACTCTACCGCTGCGCCACCGTGCCGACCCAGAACAAGATCGTGCTTGTTAAGATGATCGAGGCTGATCCTTGACTTCAGATCCATGTTCTCCTCTTAACTCCATCTAAGTTTAGTTTAGAGATATACAGCACGGAAACAGGCCCTTCGGCCCACCGGGTCCGCGCCGACCAGCGATCCCCGCACATTAACACTATCCTACACACACACTAGGGACAGTTTTACATTTACACCAAGCCAATTAACCTACAAACCTGCACGTCTTTGGAATGTGGGAGGAAACCGAAGATCTCGGAGAAAACCCACGCAGGTCACGGGGAGAACGTACAAACTCCACACAGACAGCGCCCGTAGTCGGGATGGAACCCGGGTCTCCGGCGCTGCATTCGCTGTAAGGCGGCAACTCTACCGCTGCGCCACCGTGACCGTCCTAAGCTCACAGAGTAAATAATTGTGAAAACCAACCTCCCTTCCACTGATTCCATCTACACCTCACGCTGCCTGGGCAAGGCCAGCAGCATCATCAAGGACCAGTCTCACCCCCGGCCACTCCCTCTCCTCCCCTCTCCCATCGGGCAAGAGGTACAGAAGTGTGAAAACGCACGCACACCTCCAGATTCAGGGACTGTTTCTTCCCGGCTGTTATCAGGCAACTGAACCATCCCATCAACAACCAGAGAGCGGTCCTGACCTCCCATCTACCTCATTGGAGACCCTCGGTCTATTTTTAATCAGACTTTACTGGACGTTATGTGTAGGAAGGAACTGCAGATGCTGTTTTAATTCGAAGGTAGACACGAAATGTTGCCGTAACTCAGCGGGATAGGCAGCATCTCTGGAGAGAAGGAATGGGCGACGTTTTGGGTGGAGACCCTTCTTCAGTCACCCATTCCTTCTCTCCACAGACGCTGTCTGCCTCCGCTGAGTTACTTCAGACTTTCTCCTGCAATAAACGTTTTTCCCCATTATCCTGCATCTGTACGCTGTGGACGGCCCGATTGTAATCATGTATGGACATCGTATAGCCATGTGGCCATAGGTGGTGTGTTGTATCATCGCGTCCAGTCTTTCCGCTGGCTGGTTAGCACGCAACAACAAAAAAGGCTTTTCACCGTACCTCGGTATACGTGACAATAAACCAAACTAAACTGCACGGTGGCGCAGCGGTAGAGTTGCTGCCTTGCAGCGCTGCAGACCCGGGTTCGATCCTGACTACGGGTGCTGTCTGTACCGAGTTTGTGACCCGCCTGGGTTTTCTCCGAGATCTTTGGTTTCCTCCCACACTCCAAGGATGTACAGGTTTGTAGGTTAATTGGCTTGGAATAAGTGTAAAATGGCCCCCAGTGCGGTGTGTGTGTGTGTGTGTGTGTGTGTGTGTAGGGTAGTGTTAATGTGATCGCTGGTCTGCACGGACTCGGTGGGACGAAGGGCCTGTTTCTCTATTTGCGTTGTATCTCGAAAATCACCAGTGATTTTAAACTTTGCAGCAAAATGAAAGGTGGCGATTCCAGTCTTGCACAGATCTCCCCCTCCTCGTCCCCCCTCCGTAGACCCTCCCTCAGTTCCTCCTTGGGTCTGAGTTTGGGGGGTTTTCATGGCGAGATTGCAGGCAACGCTGGCTATTGTCAACATTCAGCTGCCCCGCCTGTCAATACCCGCACGCTGACTGCTCCACATGAGGTCACCAGGGCTTTCCTGTTGTGTTTGGAGCTCCCCCCTCTCCCCCTCCCTCCCTCTCCCCCTCCCTCCCTCCCTCCCTCCCTCTCTCCCTCTCTCCCTCCTTCTACCCCTCTGTCTCTCCCTCTCTCACCCCCCTCTCCCCTTCTCTCCCTCTCCCCCTCTCCCCCTCCCTCCCTCCCTCTCTCCCTCTCTCCCTCCTTCTACCCTCCTTCTACCCCTCTGTCTCTCCCTCTCTCACCCCCCTCTCCCCTTCTCTCCCTCTCCCTCCCTCTCTCCCTCTCCCCCTCCCTCTCTCCCTCTCTCCCTCCTTCTACCCCTCTGTCTCTCCCTCTCTCACCCCCCCTCTCCCCCTCTCCCTCCCTCTCTCCCTCTCCCCCTCCCTCTCTCGCCTCCCTCTCCCCTTCTCTCCCTCTCCCCCTCTCCCTCTCTCCCTCTCCCCCTCTCTCCCTCTCCCCCTCTCTTCCTCTCCCCCTCCCTCCCTCCCACCCTCCCTTTCTCCCTCCCCTTCCCCTCTCCCCTCAGTCTCTCTCTCCCTCCTTCTACCCCTCTGTCTCTCCCTCTCTCGCCCCCCTCTCTCCCTCTCCCCCTCTCTCCCTCTCTCCCTCTCTCCCCCTCTCCCTCCATCCCCATCTCCCCTGGGCAGTGCTACATGGAGACTGTCAGATGTAATGAGTTCTGACAAAGGCATTTAGTGGTTGTAATTCAAATCTAATTCAGAACATCTTACGGCGCGGCCTGTCGGAGCTGTGAGTGCGCTGTGCAGATCCGCAAGCCTCCATTAAGTTCCCAATCACTGCTCTGTGTGGCTTCAGGTTGATGTAAGTGTCAACATGAGTGCCTGCAATAACACGGCCCTTGAAGTGTTCGCAACAGCCAGAGCAAAGGCATGTAGACTTGTCCACACATTAACCGCGGGAGCTTAAATCACCATCGTGTGTGATGCAGCCTGCACTCCCTTGTCTGGGCCTGGTGACCGAGGTCTCGCACTGCCGCCTAATCCAGCTGGGTTAGGGTCATGTTTGCAGCGTGAAACGAGGTACGGGGTGATCGCTGGTCGGCGCGGACTCATTGGGCCGAACAGCCATTTTCCGTGCTGGAAGGAATGGATCGGCTGGGCTTGTATTCACTGGAATTTAGAAGGATGAGAGGGTATCTTATAGAAACATGTACAATTCTCAAGGATTGGACAGGCTAGATGCAGGAAAACTGTTCCCGATGTTGGGGGAGTCCAGAACCAGGGGTCACACAGTTTAAGAATAAGGGGGAGGCCATTTAGGACTGAGATGAGGAAAAACTTTCACCCAGAGAGTTGTGAATCTGTGGAATTCTCTGCCACAGAAGGCAGTGGAGGCCGATTCACTGGATGCTTTCAAGAGAGAGTTAGATTTAGCTCTGGGGGCTAACGGAATCAAGGGATATGGGGAGAAGGCAGGAACGGGGTACTGATTGTGGATGATCAGCCATGATCATATTGAATGGCGGTGCTGGCTCGAAGGGCCGAATGGCCTACTCCTGCATCGATTGTCTATGTTTCTATCCCTAAACTCTAAAAGATGTGCCACAGAAAGCTCACGATACCTGTAGGAAGGAAGTGCAGATGCTGGTTGAAACTGAAGACAGACACAAAGTGCTGGAGTAACTCAGCGGGACAGGCAGCATCTCTGGAGAGAAGGAATGGGTGACATTTCGGGTCGAGACCCTTCTTCAGACTGTCGTTTTGCGTCACAGCTTGGTTTGGGAACAGCTTCTACTTTAGTTTAGAGATATGGTGCGGAAACAGGCCCTTCAGCCCACCGACCAGGGTTCACCCCGCATGCTAGCACTATCCCCCATACACTAGGGGCAATTAAAATGTCACCAAAGCTAATCAGCCTACAAACCTGTATGTCCTTGGAGTGTGGGAGGAAACCGGAGCACCCGGGGAAAACCCACGCAGGTCACGGGGAGAACGTGCAAACTCCGTACAGACAGCACCCGTAGTCAGGATTGAACCCGGGTGTGAGGCAGCAACTCTACCGCTGTGATTTGTACGGGCGTTAGGGGTTATGGCAGGGGAATAGGAGAAGGAGGGAGAGATAGAGCAGCCATGATTGAATGGCGCAGTAGACTTGATGGGCCAAATGGCCTAATTCTGCTCCTATCATTTATGACCTGGTGACCACTGTGCCGTTGTGCAGCTCTGCCTAAGAGCACAAGAAAGTGCAGAGAGTTGTGGATGTAGCCCAGTCCCTCACACAGACCACACTCCCCACCATTGTAGATGTAGCCCAGTCCATCACACAGACCACACTCCCCACCATTGTAGATGTAGCCCAGTCCATCACACACACCACACTCCCCACCATTGTAGATGTAGCCCAGTCCCACACAGACCACACTCCCCACCATTGTAGATGTAGCCCAGTCCCACACAGACCACACTCCCCACCATTGTAGATGTAGCCCAGTCCGTCACACAGACCACACTCCCCACCATTGTAGATGTAGCCCAGTCCGTCACACAGACCACACTCCCCACCATTGTAGATGTAGCCCAGTCCGTCACACAGACCACACTCCCCACCATTGTAGATGTAGCCCAGTCCCTCACACAGACCACACTCCCCACCATTGTAGATGTGGCCCAGTCCATCACACAGACCACACTCCCCACCATTGTAGATGTAGCCCAGTCCCACACAGACCACACTCCCCACCATTGTAGATGTAGCCCAGTCCATCACACAGACCACACTCCCCACCATTGTAGATGTAGCCCAGTCCGTCACACAGACCACACTCCCCACCATTGTAGATGTAGCCCAGTCCCACACAGACCACACTCCCCACCATTGACTCCATCTACACTTCACGCTGCCTCGGGAAAGCAGCCGACATAATGAAAGACTTGTCCCACCCCTGGTCATTACTCCTTCTTGCTTTGTTTTGCATGCTATCCAAACAGATCATAATACTAAACATAAACACAATCAAGTCAAACTCCAGTACAACAGGTGGAGCAAAGGGGAAGATACAGAATGCAGAATATAGTTCTCAGCATTGTAGCGCATCAGTTCCACAGACAAAGTCCAATGTCCGCAAATGGGTAGAGGTGAATCGGACAGTACCCTAGCTTATGGAAGGGCCGTTCAGAAGCCTGATAACAGAGGGGAAGTAGCTGTTCCTGAGTCTGGTGGTGCGCGCTTTCAAGCTTCTGTTCTTTCAAGACTCCGCTTCTGTTTTCTCGTCTCCGTTCAAAATGGCTTACCCCTTATTCTTAAACAGTGGCCCCTGGTTCTGGACTCCCCCAACATCGGGAACATGTTTCCTGCCTCTAGCATCTCCAAACCCTTAATAATCTTATACTAGACTAAGTGGGACCCGTTGGGTCCCATGTTCACACGAGAGGGCTGGTGAAGCAGAGTGCAGGCCACCAAACTCAATTTCATAGCATTTCAAGCAGAGTGCAGGCCACCAAATTCAATTTCATAGCATTTCAAGCAGAGTGCAGGCCACCAAATTCAATTTCATAGCATTTCAAGCAGTGCAGGCTGGCCACCAAATTCAATTACATTGCAGACTCACAGTTCAGTTGATTCACAGCTTAGAAACACAGTTGTGGCCTCTCCCTCGCGATCTTCCAGAGTAACTGACTCACGTCCAGGCATCCGAGGTTTTATAGTACTGCCCCCCCCCCCCCGAAAGGGGCGTTACCTTCATCGTGGTGATTGACAGGCGAGAGGACCAATCAGCTGATCTCAAGATTTTCGAGGAGACGTTTTGGGAAGAAGGGTCTCGACCCGAATCGTCACCCATTCCTTCTCTCCAGAGATGCTGCCCGTCCCGCTGAGTTACTCCAGCTTTTTGTGTCTATCTTTGGTCCAAGAAGTCTTTGCTGGTGAACAGAGGATAGCTAAAATAAAACAATTCCTCCAGTTTGATGACCTGGAAAAGCTCATCCACACATTCATCTCCTCCCGCCTAGATTACTGCAACTCCCTTTACACTGGCATCAGCCAATCTTCCCTGTCCCGCCTGCAACTGGTCCAAAACGCCAATCGCAGCGAGACTCCTGACGGGCACCCGAAAAAGGGACCACATCACCCCGATCCTGGCCTCTCTCCACTAGCTCCCTGTGCGGTTCCGTATACATTTCAAGATCCTCCTCCATGTCTACAAAGCCCTCAATGGGCTTGCCCCCACCTACATAAAAAGTCTTCTCACCCACCACTCCACCTCCAGGCCCCTCAGATCGGCCGACTTGGGGTTGCTGAATATCCCACGGTCTAGGCATAAGCTCAGGGGCGACCGCGCCTTTGTGGTTGCAGCCCCTAGACTGTGGAACAGCATCCCCTTTCCCATCAGAACTGCCCCCTCCATCGACTCTTTTAAGTCAAGACTAAAAACTTATCTATACTCCCAAGCCTTTCTTGACGTCCTCTGAGCGAGGGCTACATGTATGTATGTATGTAGTTTGTTTGTTTATATTATTCTTATAACAAATGTAAAGCACTTTGGCCAACGAGAGTTGTTTTTTAAATGTGCTATATAAATAAATGTGACTTGACTTGACTTGATGGCTCCAGCTCTTGAGATGTATGATGTGGAGATTAAGAAGGTGAATGGTTTACATTTAGGCCTGCGTATACTATTGTCACATGATCCGGGATACAGTGAAAAGCTTTGTTAGTGTGTTAGCTAGTCAAATCATCATAATCATAATCATACCTTATTAGCCAAGTATGTTTTGCAACATACGAGGAATTTAATTTGCCATACAGGCATGATCGCAATGAATGGCGGTGCTGGCTCGAAGGGCCGAATGGCCTCCTCCTGCACCTATATTCTATGTTTCTATGTCATATCAATAAAAAGCAACAAGACACACAAAATACATTTTAACATAAACATCCACCACAGTGACTCCTCCACATTCCTCACTGTGATGGAAGGAGAGAAAAAAGTTCAATCTCTCCCCTTCTTTGTTCTCCCTCGGTCGGGGGCCTTGAGCCTGCCGTTGACGGGACCATCTTGGCTCCCGTAGCTGGATGTCGAGCCCTACACGTCGGGGAATCAAGCTCCTGCATCGGGGGGGGAATCTCAGCTACCCCGCGCCGGGCGATCTGACCCCGGGTCTGGTTGAAACCTTCTGCTTCATTTGGAGCTTCCCGACATCGGTCTCTGCCCGAGACTGCGAGATCCTCGATGGTGAAATCCGCAGGCCCGCGGTTGGAGCGTCGATCCCAGGCAAGCTATCGGCTCCGATGATAAGTCCACGTCCCCGCGGTGGGGCTCAAAGTCAGTCCCGAGCGAGGCCTCCAGCTCCACGATGTTAGGCCGCAGAGCGACCGGAGATACGACACAGAAACAATACGATCAGACAATACTATAGAGAGGCACAAAATGCTGGAGTAACTCAGTGGATTATTGAGTCTAAGATGTGAACAGGAGTAGTATTGGATATTGGAGACACATGGAACTGCAGATGCAAGGCGCAAAGCGCTGGAGTAACTCTGAATCAGGCAGCATCTCTAGAGAACATGGATAGGTGACGTTTCAGTCTAAAGGAGTGTTCCAACCCAAAGCGTTACATATCTACGTTCACCAGAGATGCTGGGTCACCTGCTAAAGTCATAGAGTGATACAGCATGCAAACAGGCCATTTGGCCTAATGCCCATGCCGACCAACATGCCCCATCTACACGTCCCACCTGCCTGCATTTGGCCCATATCCCTCTAAACCTGTCCTATCTATGTACCTAACTAAATGTTTCTTAAACGTTGCGATAGTCCACGCCTCAACTATCTCCTCCTTGTTCCATACACCCACCACCCTTTATGTAAAAAGGTTACCCCTCTGGCTCCTATTAGATCTTTCCCCCCCTCACCTTGAACCTATGCTCTTGGCTTCTCGATTCCCCTACTCTTGGGAAAAGACCTATTCTATTCCCCTCATGATTTTGTACACCTTTATAAGATCACCCCTCATCCACCTGCGCTCCACGGAATAAAGTCCTTGCCTGCTCCACCTCTCCTGTAGCTCAGCCCCTCGAGTCCTGTACAGTTGTACAGGGTCTTGGTGAGACCACACCTGGAGTATTGCGTACAGTTTTGGTCTCCTAATCTGAGGAAAGACATTCTTGCCATAGAGGGAGTACAGAGAAGGTTCACCAGACTGATTCCTGGGATGGCAGGACTTTCATATGAGGAAAGACTGGATAGACTCGGCTTATACACGTTGGAATTCAGAAGACTGAGGGGGGATCTTATAGAAACTTACAAAATTCTTAAGGGGTTGGACAGGCTAGATGCAGGAAGATTATTCCCAATGTTGGGGAAGTCTAGAACTAGGGGTCACAGTTTAAGGATAAGGGGGAAGACTTTTAGGACCGAGATGAGGAAATCATTTTTCACACAGAGAGTGGTGAATCTGTGGAATTCTCTGCCACAGAAGGTAGTTGAGGCCAGTTCATTGGCTATATTTAAGAGGGAGTTAGATGTGGCCCTTGTGGCTAAAGGGATCAGGGGGTATGGAGAGAAGGCAGGGATGGGATACTGAGTTGGATGATCAGCCATGAAGGGTTCGAAGGGCTCGAAGGGCCAAATGGCCTACTCCTGCACCTATTTTCTATGTTTCTATGTTTCTATGTCCTGGCAACATCTTGAGAAATCTTCTCAACTTGACAACATCTTTCCTATAACAGGGTGCCCAAAACTGAACACAATACACCATATGATGTCTCGGCAATGTCTTATATAACTGTAACATGACCTCTTAACGTCTATCCTTGGTAACAATACTGTGGAGTTATTCCAGGACCTTGTGTTTAGTATTGGACGTTGTGCAGTTCAGTTTATTGTCACGTGTACGAGGTACAGTGAAAAGCTTTTGTTGCGTGCTAACCAGTCAGCGGAAAGACAATGCACGATTACAATCGAGCCATTTACAGTGTATAGATACAAGATAGAAATATAGAAACATAGAAAAATAGGTGCATGGGTTTGCCATTCGGCCTTCGAGCCAGCACTGCCATTCAATATGATCATGACTGATCATCTAAAATCAGTACCCGTTGACCCATTCTTTCATCATATGTCAGTCCCGCCATCTCAGGAATTAACCTGATGAACCTACGCTGCACTCCCTCAATAACAATAATGTCCTTCCTCAAATTAGGAGACCAGAACGGCACACAATACTCCAGGTGCGGTCTCACCAGGGCCCTGTACAACTGCAGTAGGACCTCCTTGCTCCTAAACTCAAATCCTCTTGCAATGAAGGCCAACATGCCATTAGCTTTCTTCACTGCCTGCTGTACCTGCATGCTTACTTTCAGCGACTGATGTACAAGGACACCCAGGTCTCGTTGCACCTCCCCTTTTTCTAATCTGACACCATTTAGATGATAATCTGCCTTCCTGTTCTTGCCACCAAAGTGGATTTATCCATATTATCACATGTATCCACATTATATTGCATCTACCCACTCACCCGACCTGTCCAAGTCACCCTGCATTCTCACAGCATCCTCATCGCAGCTCACACTGTCACCCAGCTTTGTGTCATCCGCAAACTTGGAGATGTCACAGTTAATCCCCTCGTCTAAATCATTAACGGGACATGCCGAACTTCAAAAGAAGTATCTTTCATTGAGTCTAAGATGTGAACAGGAGTAGTATTGGACATGCGCTAGTTTGCACAAAAAGGCAAAAAGTGCTGGAGTAACTCAGTGGGTCAACAGCATCTCTGGAG
>CM075978.1:148380-149951 GCA_038087875.1 Malacoraja senta
GGCTCTTAAAGATAGCGGAGTCAGTGGATATGGGGAGAAGGCAGGAACGGGGTACTGATTGGGGATGATCAGCCATGATCACATTGAATGGCGGTGCTGGCTCGAAGGGCCGAATGGCCTACTCCTGCACCTATTGTCTATTGTCTATTGAGAGGACTCAGTGGCGGTGGACGGGCCGGGCCGGGCACAACGCAGAGAACACAAAGAGTGATCTGGTGTGGGAGGGTGGGGGGTGGGGGGGCATGAATAAAGGGTCGCCCTTTACATGGCCACCCTTTGCATACCTTTACTCTTGGCAAAAAAAAACAACCTGACTGACACGTCACATGTGATAACGAAGTATCATTCATTCATTCAGTGAAGTTCTCTTTGCATATCTTACACGTGCGGGCACCGCCATGTTTTGACGCCATTGTTCAAAGTCCAGAGTCCCGTCGTCCCGCGCGTTCGATGTACGGGAGCAGTTCCCCGCGAAGACGACGTCCCTCTCCTCTCCCGGCCATCTTTGTGTTCCGGGGATGGGCACACACGTGGGAAGGGAACCGGAGGGCACGGAGAAAACCCTCGCAGATCACAGGGAGACTCCGTACAGACGGCGTCCGTCGTCAGGATCGAACCCGGGTCACTGGCGCCGTGAGGCAGCGACTCTACCGCTGCGCCACCGTGCCCGCCCAACTGGAGGGAACTGGACCCACGACGTTTTGGGATCTTTCTTCAGTCCGATCTTATCTGACCTTCCGGTTGCTAAAGACTTTAATTCCAATTCCCATTCCTACAGAGACCTTTCAGTCCCAGGTCTCCTCCATTATCAGAGTGAGGTCAAATGCAAACTCGAGGAACAGCATCTCATATTTCACTTACAGCCCAGTGGTATGAATATTGATTTCTCTAACTTCAGGTAGCCCCGGCATCCCCTCTCCCCCTCACCCACCCAAGTCGCACCAGCTTCTCGTTTTCACCCTACAAACAGCTAACAATGGCCTCCCCTCCCCTTCCCAGCTCTCCCACAGCCCACTGTCTCCGCCTCTTCCTTTCTTCTTCCCGCAACCTAATTCACGACCTCTGCCGAGTTTGCCCTTGACTCATACTCGCAGCATGGTCGTCACGAGGTCGTATGAGGTCGTAGGTAGGTCGCAGGTAGGTCGTGATGCTAGTCGTAGGTACTCGTGGCATCAAGCCGGTCGGGGCGTTTTTCTAGCCTGATGAAAAATGTCCACGTTTAAAAAAGGTCGTGAATTAGGTCGTGAAAGTGGGACTGGGGCTTTAAACACTGCCTGCTTCCTTTATCATCATTACTTTTTTGCATATCTTTCATTCATTGTTCTTTATCTCTCCACATCATCGTCTATATCTCTCGTTTCCCTTATCCCCAGCCAATCTGAAGAAGGGCCTCGATGACAGAATTCTCACGCTGTCTTCAGTCCCTGCACAGTTTGTCTCTTTGCGCCACATCACAGCGATCTGTACGGTCTGGGGAAGAGCGTCGGGTGACGGCTGTGAGTGACGTTGCATCTCTTCTCTTCTCTCTCTTCTCTTCTCTTCTCTCTTGGTTGGATGTGCAGCCGTCGACA
>CM075978.1:150151-195151 GCA_038087875.1 Malacoraja senta
ATGGCTGATCATCCCCAATCAGTACCCCCGCTGCCTGTCCCGCTGAGTTACTCCAGCATTTTGTGTCTACCTTCGATTTAAACCAGCATCTGCAGTTCTTTCATACACAAACAAAGCAAACATGTATCACCAGAGTTTGGCATGATTGTATTTATGTCTGGTATTATCTGGTCTGTTAGGACAGCGAACAAAACAAACCTTCTCACTGTACCTCGGTACACGTGACATTAATACACCTAGAACCTAAAACCTATTATGACTTTCTTTGACACGCTTAATTTCTCAAAAACTTATCTGACAGAGGCCTTTATTAAAATCGCATCTATTGATAGTTGCTTAAGAAAGAACTGCAGATGCTGGAAATATCAAAGGTAGACAAAAATGCTGGAGAAACTCAGCGGGTGAGGCAGCATCTATGGAGCGAAGGAATAGGTGACGTTTCGGGTCGAGACCCTTCTTCAGACTGATGTGGGGGTGGGGGGGGGGCGGGAAGAAGAAAGGAAGAGGCGGAGACAGTGGGCTGTGGGAGAGCTGGGAAGGGGAGGGGAAGGAGGGAGAAAGCAGGGACTACCTGAAATTGGAGAAGTCAATGTTCATACCGCTGGGGTGTAAATCAAAGATCCTCTAGCGAGCAAGATAGACCACTCGACGAAAAAGACGTAGTACGGTCATGGGCAGATTCACGGGTAATTTTCGGCCCCATTTCCGTAACCGGCTTCCGTCTCCGCACCAAAGATCCCATAGGATACTAGCGCAGAGACGGAAGCCGGTTACGGAAACATCCTCGTAAAAATAAAAGTTATTTGGGAAAAATCTTCTAATTTCCAGAATTTTAATTTATTAACACAAACTGTTCCCCCGCAACGTTGATTACACTGCGAGTCGGGTCGGGTCGGGTTTCTGAAATGGATGAAAAAAAGGCCCACGTTGCGCTCCGTTGCGTACTACACGTCAGCCCATTACATTTAGCAGGAGTGGTCTATCTTGCTCCGCTATAGGATCTTTGCTTTTTCCTGCCCCCACCCCCACCCCCACATCAGTCTGAAGAAGGGTCTCGACCCAAAACGTCACCTATTCCTTCGCTGCACAGATGCTGCCTCACCCGCTGAGTTCCTCCAGCATTTTTATCTACCTTCGATTTTTCCAGCATTTGCAGTTCACTCATAAATATTTAATCTACAAACCTGTACGTTTTTGGAGTGTGGGAGGAAACCGGAGCGCCCGGAGACAACCTACGCGGTCGCGGGGAGAAGGTACAAACTCCGTACAGGCTTCACCCATAGTCAGGATCGAACCCGGGTCTCTAGCGCTGTGAGGCAGTAACTCTACCGCTGCACCACCGTGCCGCCCCATATTGTATTGAATCCTCATGTAAATGTCCATAAAGGCATTGTAATAAATATCTTGCTCCAACTAATTGATATAATTTCTACCTGCCATAACCTTAGATAAGTTACACTCTCAAATCTACCAAGATATCCCCTGTAACACTGGTGCACTGAAACACTATTATAGGACTCTCTGATGTAATAAAGATGTTATGCTGATCAACTAAATGTTGCATTATTGATATCAAATTTCCTGGCTAAATATCCAATGTATCGGAGGCTCACTACTAAGCTGTGACACACATGACAGCACGGTGGCGCAGCGGTAGAGTTGCTGCCTTACAACGCCAGAGACCCAGATTCGATCCTGACTACGGGTGCTGTCTGTACGGAGTTTGTACATTCTCCCCGTGACCTGCCTGGGCCCGAGCGTGCGGCCGAGCTCTGTCTGTACCGCATCCTGCGCAAAGCCGGCGGCACGGCCGCGCGCCTTCTGTGAACACGTTTAAGAAAGAACTGCAGATGCTGGAAAAATCGAAGGCAGACGAAAATGCTGGAGGAACTCCGCGGGTGAGACATGCGAGGATTGCACGAGGCTGCCTCACCCGCTGAGTTTCTCCAGCATTTTTTGTCTACCTTCTGTGAACACGTGATTTGATGCCTGCCATCCGGGGCGGGATAGGGGGCGGGATCCATGTGTACACGCGGTAGATGCGGCCCTCCATCCGCTCACAGACATGCGTCCCGGCCCCTATGGAGAACAAGGTTGCCCACCCCTCATCTAGCTTGTCCAGTCCTTTTATAATTTTATACATCTCTATAAGATATCCTCTCATCCTTCTAAATTCCAGTGAATACAAGCCCAGTCTTTGCCAAATCTTTCCTCATATGATTACATTTCTCACTGTAACGTTCACAGTCTCACTGTAAAACAATATTGCGGTAAATCTCTCACTGTATCATTGATACATTTGTCCTCTCACTGAAACGTTCAATATCTCACTGAAACATATTGATCAACAACAGCTCTGACTGTAACATTAATAACTAAATCTCTTACTGTAACAATCACACATGAAGTCTCCCAGTAACATTCTGATGTATTAAACCTCATACTGTAACATGGGCTCACTTCATCACTTACAGTAACATTGGTATTTTAAACCTCTCACTGTAACATCGATATATTAAATCGTTCCCTGTAACATGCTAATGCACTCAAGGCTCTGTCTTACGGTGTTGCGGTCATCGGCGGTGAAGCGCGGCTTCGCCTGTAGAGTGGACCGCACGGCAACGGCGAGAGCGCCGAGCCTATGCCACGGGGCTCCCGTGCCGCACGGATGCTGCGCGGGGGCCGAGTGATTTAAATACGGCTGGTCCCACGAGCTTGCGGTAAGTAAAAAAAAGGGCGGGCCGACTGCGATGACGTCATTTTGGATCTGCGGGGCTGTGGCGGTGGCCGTCCTGATCGTGGCGCTGTAGCGGAGGCTGTGCGGTAGGGACATATTTTGAACAGTGTTGGTTTTATTTTAGCACCGTGCGGTGTTGGGAACAACGCCGCACGGCCCCGGAATTGTGCGTTTGACCGAGTGCGCGGTCTATGGCGGCCCAGGAGCGGTAGATTCTTCCCGTTTCGCCGCCAATGACCGCAGACTCGTGAGACAGGCCTTTAAATCTCTCACTGTCGAGTCAAGTCAACTTTATTTGTCACATACACATACAAGATGTGTAGTGAAATGAAAGTGCTAATGCCTGCGGATTGTGCAAAAAACTACAGAACAACAGAACAGGAACCAGTTTGTTTAAGAAGGAACTGCAGATGCTGGAAAATCGAAGGTAGAGAAACTCAGCGGGTGCGGCAGCATCTATGGAGCGAAGGAAATAGGCAATGTTTTCGGGTCGAAACCCTTCTTCAGAACCAGTATTTACATTTTAGATTTTTTTTTTTTTAAGACACAACACAACAGTAAATGAGTCCCTGGTGAGATCAGAGTTTACAGACCTGACGACCTGTGGGAAGAAGCTCCTTCTCATCCTCTCTGTTTTCACAGCGTGACAGCGGAGGCGCTTGCCTGACTGTAGCAGCTGGAACAGTCCGTTGCTGGGGTGGTCGGGGTCCTTCATGATCTTGTTGGCTCTGGATCTGCATCTCCTGGTGAAACATATAAGATTGTGAAGGGCTTGGACACGCTAGAGGCAGGAAACATGTTCCCGATGTTGGGGGAGTCCAGAACCAGGGGCCACAGTTTAAGAATAAGGAGTAAGCCATTTAGAACGGAGACGAGGAAACACTTTTTCTCACAGAGAGTGGTGAGTCTGTGGAATTCTCTGCCTCAGAGGGCAGTGGAGGCGGGTTCTCTGGATGCTTTCAAGAGAGAGCTAGATAGAGCTCTTAAAGATAGTGGAGTCAGGGGATATGGGGAGAAGGCAGGAACAGGGTACTGATTGTGGATGATCAGCCATGATCACATTGAATGGCGATGCTGGCTTGAAGGGCCGAATGGCCTACTCCTGCACCTATTGTCTATTGTCTATTGTCTGTAGGTCCTGCAGGGGTGGTGATGTAGTTCCCATAGTGTTTCGGCCGAACGCACTACTCTCTGCAGAGCCTTCCTGTCCTGGGCAGAGCTGTTCCCAAACCAGATCGAGATGTTACCAGACAAGATGTTTTCTGATATATGCTTTCTGTCACATTCTGATAATCCTTGACTGTAACATAATATTTAAATCTCTCACGGTACCATTGATGCATTAAATATCTCACTATAACACTGTAATATCAGAGACAGAGAGCGTCTTGAACGATTCCAGTCCTTTAGACTTTAGACGTAGGACATTAGACCTAGAATCACAGAGTGATACAGCGTGGAAATAAGCCCTTCGGCCCAACTTGCCCACTCCGGCCAACATCTACACTAGTCCCACCTGCCTGCATTTGGTCCCTATCCCTCCAAACCTGTCCTATCACGTACCTGTCTAACTCTTTCTTAAAAGTTGGGATAGTCCCAGCCTCAACTACCTCCTTACTACTCCCTACTTCCATACACCCACCACCCTTTGTGTGAAAAAGTTACCCCTCAGATTAATATTACATCTTTCCCCCTTCACCTTAAACCTATGTCCTCTGATCTACGTACTAAATACTTTATACTTATACTAATATACTAAATCCCTCTGTAACGTCCTTAAATATTCAAACTCTCACTGCAGCAGTGGTAACCATTGTTATATTCATTTTCTTACTGGAAAAATTGATATATTACATTTATCGCTAGAATTTAGGAGATTGAGAGGGGATCTTATAGAAACGTACAAGATTCTTATGGGGTTGGACAGGCTAGATGCAGGAAGATTGTTCCCGATGTTGGGGAAGTCCAGGACAAGGGGTCACAGCTTAAGGATAAGGGGAAAATCCTTTAAGACTGAGATGAGGAAAAACTTTTTCACACAGAGAGTGGTGAATCTCTGGAACTCTCTGCCACAGAGGGTAGTTGAGGCCAGTTCATTGGCTATATTTAAGAGGGAATTAGATGTGGCCCTTGTGGCTAAAGGGATCAGGGGGTATGGAGAGAAGGCAGGTACGGGATACTGAGTTGGATGATCAGCCATGATCGTATTGAATGGCGGTGCAGGCTCGAAGGGCCGAATGGCCTACTCCTGCACCTAATTTCTATGTATCTATGTATCTATGTATCACCATATCATTAATATAATACATGCCTCACAGTATAATTCTGTTATATTAAAGTATCCCACTGTAATCCACTTCTCCGTGGATTGTCACCTTGTGGTGGTGGAGAAGCTTGTGTGGTCCTGAGATCCTGAGAGCGATGCCGTCTGGAGCGATGCTCCTGGTAGGGGCCACCCATGGCGGTAAGGTCGAGGGGGAGGTCTCTGACAAAGAGCAATCCAACCAAGAACTCAACGGTGGAACAAGCAGAGGAGGACGATGGCTGACCTTAGTGGAGCGTCACAACGGCTGGGAAGGCTGCAGCAGGAAAGGGTCTCCGGTCATCTTGGACTCCATGCCACTGGATCCTGACCCAGATCTGTCGTGGGGTGGCTGTCTGTGCACCAGTCTCCCCACGTTAAACAAAGTCACGTGGCACAGGCATCCTCCATGATGGGAATAGCACCCTGGAGACACCCATGGGCAGCCATGACCGAAGGGGGCCTAAAAACCTCCACATGTACAGCCTCTCACTACAGCATCTTTACATTAAACCTCTCACTGTAACATTGCTACATTAAAATATTCACTCTGGTGTCTGATATGTTTTATCACGCACTGTAATTGATAAATTAAATCACCAACTCTAAGATCAATAGATTATATCCCTCACTGTAACACTGATACATGAAATATTGATACATAACATTGTCACATTCTGATATTTTAAATCTCTCATTGTAACATTGATATATTAACTGTATATAACATTCTGACATACTAAGTCCCTCACTTATAATAGTATTTCAATGCTGTAAGATTAAATATTCCAATATTACAGTTTAATAAACAATACAGTGAGAGATTTAATATTTCAGAGTGTTACAGTGAGCGGTTTAATATAAGAGGGTTCCAGTGAAGGGTTAAGTATATCAGTGTTACAGCAAGGAATGTAATATTCAATATTACAGTGGGAGGTTTAATATGAGTGTTAAGCCCCTGTCCCACTTAGGTGATTTTTTCGGCGACTATAGGTGGGGTGACGCCTGTATGGTCGTGAGTCGTCTCCTCAAGTCGCCTAAAGAGTCGTAACGTTTTTCTGGTCACCGCTGGATTTTGAAATGTTTGGAGACTGTGGGCTTGACGTAGCTTGTCTACTCCTGTCGTAGGTGCTGTGATAGGTTGTCGCTAGGATGAGGCAGGTTGTCGCCGGGTGACGTTGGTTGTCGCTGGGTTCTGACTTCGGTGAATTCCATTGGCGTCAACCTACGTCAACCGGTGACAGGTACCGGTGACTGAATTATCTTCATTTGCCTTCAGTTGTCGCCGACAGGGTCATTGCTTGTCATAGCTTGTAGTAGTGGGTGGATGTAGGTTGACTTCGGTTGTCGCCTGTGTGGACGAAAGTTGTCGTATGTGGACGTCCTAATGGGTCGCTGGTTGTCGGTAGCTTGCCGTAGCTTGACGTCGACTAGACGGTAGGTTGTCGTAGACATTGTCTTAGGGGGGGGGGGTGTCCAGTCGCTGCTTTTTCGGCGACCTGCTACGACTGTGACAGTCGCCGGCAGTCGCCGAAGAAAAATCACCTAAGTGGGACAGGCCCTTTAATGGGGCTGTCCCACTTGGTACCCGGATGTGGCGTCGAAGAACGAGAAGCCGAGGCAAAGAAGTCTAAGCCAAATAACCAAAAGCCTACAAAGCCGAAACGCCATCGAACCGAAAGGCTGCGTCACCTAAAAGCCAACTCACCAAATGGCCGCTCTGCCGAAAAGTCAAATAACGGACATGACGTCGACTGGGGGGGGGGGGGGGACTTGGCAGCGATTGTTCCAGACCCCCGCGTCCATCACATCTCTGGCCGGTGGAGACGGGAGGGTGGGGGTTCATTTTCCCACACAAGCCATTATTTGACTTTTCGACAGTGCAGCTTTCGGTTATTTGGCGTTTCGGCTTCGTTTCCATTCGGCCATTTGGCTTCCACTTCTCTGCATCGGCTTCTCGTCCATCGATGCCACGTCCGTACACGGTCCCACTTAGGCGATTTTTTTGGCGACTACAGGCGACTGCCACAAAATATTTGAACATGTTGAAAAATTTTCGGCAACAGTGCTGACAATTTTTGCGGTCAGTCATAGGTTGTCGTAAGTGCTGTCGAAGGCTGTCGCCAGGTGTCGTAGGTGAATTCCATTAAAATTTGTCCCTGGCAGTCGCCCAAAGAGTCGCCTCAGTGGGACAGGCCCATAAATCTCTGACAGTAACATTGATATACTAAATCTTCCACTTCAGCATTCTGATATACTAAATCGCAGTTACATTGAGGTATTATATCTTACTGTAACATTGATGCAGAAAAACTCTCACTGTAACATCGATATTGCTCACTGTAATATTGATCAATTTCTCAGTAACGCTGATATATATTGTTGTATAGAAACATAGAAACATAGACAATAGGTGCAGGAGTAGGCCATTCGGCCCTTCGAGCCTGCACCGCCATTCAATATGATCATGGCTGATCATCCAACTCAGTATCCTGTACCTGCCTTCTCTCCATACCCCCTTCACTGTAACATGGATACATTAAATCTCACTGTAATATCCTAATACATGAGGGTGGTGAATCTGTGGAATTCTTTGCCACAGGAGGCGGTGGAGGCCAAGTCAATTGGTAGTTTTAAGGCAGGGATAGATAGATTCTTGATTAATAGACAATAGACAATATGTGCAGGAGTAGGCCATTCGGCCCTTCGAGCCAGCACCACCATTCAATGTGATCATGGCTGATCATCCACAATCAGTACCCCGTTCCTGCCTTCTCCCCATATCCCCTGACTCCGCTATCTTTAAGAGCCCTATCTAGCTCTCTCTAGAAAGCATCCATAGAACCTGCCTCCATAGACTCACAACTCTTGTTGAGTGTTTCCTATCGGCGGCCGGTTCTAAATGGCTTACTCCTTTTTCTTAAACTGTGGCCCCTGGTTCTGGACTCCCCCAATATCGGGAACATGTTTCCTGCATCTAGCGTGTCCAAACCCTTAATAATCTTACATGTTTCAATAAGAATCCCTCTCATCCTTCTAAATTCCAGAGTGTACAAGCCCAGCCGCTCCATTCTCTCAGCATATGACAGTCCTGCCATCCCGGGAATTAACCTCGTAAACCGACGCTGCACTCCCTCAATAGCAAGAACATTTAGTTTCTTTCCAAACTAAATTTCTGCTGGTTATACACTATGGTGTACTATATTTCTCTCTGACAATTTCGTATTTTGTTGGTTCACATGCTTGATCAATGGAGAATGGAACGGCAGGGCTTGTACACTCTGGAGTTTAGAAGAATGAGATGGGATCTCATTGAAACATATAAGATTGTTAAGGGTTTGAACACACTAGAGGCAGGAAACATGTTCCCGATGTTGGGGGAGTCCAGAACCAGGGGCCACAGTTTAAGAATAAGGGGTAAGCCATTTACAACGGAGACGAGGAAACACTTTTTCTCACAGAGAGTGGTGAGTCTGTGGAATTCTCTGCCTCAGAGGGCGGTGGAGGCAGGTTCTCTGGATGCTTTCAAGAGAGAGCTAGATAGGGCTCTTAAAGGTAGTGAAGTCAGGGGATATGGGGAGAAGGCAGGAACGGGGTACTGATTGGGGATGATCAGCCATGATCATATTGAATGGCGGTGCTGGCTCGAAGGGCCAAATGGCCTACTCCTGCACCTATTGTATATTGTCTAATGGTGTTTTATCATGAATGTTTTATTATTATTAATGTTTAGTGTTTTCTGAGTCATTCATAACTGTCACTGTATGTCATGTTGTTACTTGTGGGCAGAGCACCAAGGCAAATTCCTTGTATGTGAATACTTGGCCAATAACCTTACTTACTTACTTACTTCCAATGATAAACTAAATCTGTGGCAGTGGCATTGTGATACACTTAACATCTCGCTGTGGTATGAGCACCATCTTTATGGGGCAGAGAAGCAACTGTGGCTCTTTCGGGTGGTGACCCTGCTTCAGGAACACAACAATGCAGGGAGGGGAGTTAACCAGAACAAGTTCACAAGTTATAGCAGTAGAATTAGGCCATTCGGCCCATCGAGTCTACTCCACCATGGTTGATTTCTGCCTCCTGATCCCATTTTCCTGCCTCGTCCAAATAACCGAGAGTTAGATTTAAACCCCCTGTCCCACGGTACGAGTTCATTCCAAGAACTCTCCCGAGTTTGCCCTGATTCGAACTCGGAGATTTACGGTAATGGCCACTCGTCGGTACTCGGGGCTCTCGTGGACATTTTTCGTCATGTTGAAAAATCTTCCCGAGCTTACCTGCCGTTAGCGAGTCTTCCCGAGTACCTGCCGTTAGCGTTACGAGCCGCTAAGAGACGTCCCCGAGCTCCGACGTACCCGCTACGTTCATTCTCCGTGCTTACCACGAGTTTGATTTTTTTTAAACTCAGGAGAGCTCTTGGAATGAACTCTCACCGTGCGACAAGGCTTTTAGCTCTTAGGGCTAACGGAATCAAAGGATATGGGGAGAAAGCAGGAACGGAGTACTGATTCTGGATGATCAGCCATGATCATATTGAATGGTGGTGCTGGCTGGAAGGGCCGAATGGCCTACTCCTGCACCTATTTTCTATGCTTCTATTTTTGTCTATATTAACCCTTGATACCCATTCTAATCAAGAATTTGTCATCTCTGCCTTAAATATATCCACTGACTTGGCCTCCACAGCCTTCTGTGGCAAAGAATTCCACAGATTCACCACCCTCTGTCTAAAGAAGTTCCTCCTTGCCTCCTTTCTAAAAGAGCGCCCTTTCATTCTGAGGCTGTGACCTCTGGTCCTTGACTCTCCCATCAGTGGAAACATCCTCTCCACATCCACTCTATCCATGCAATGAGGAGAGGGATGGGTGAGACGGGGCAGTGCATGATGAGTGGGTGGAGGAGGTGGTGAGTATTGATGGGCATCTGGTTCCATCTGCCCCATCTCACTCCCCCTTCCCTGCTCCACTAACCTGACAAAGAAGGCACTGGAGGCCAATTCACTGGATGTTTTCAAGAGAGAGAGAGCTCTTAAGGCTAACGGAATCAAGGGATATGGGGAGAAATCAGGTACTGATTGTGGATGATCAGCCATGATCATATTGAATGGTGGTGCTGGCTCGAAGGGCAGAATGGCCTACTCCTGCACCTATTGTCTATATTTCTATGCGAGCGCACTGTACATTGAGCCCTAGCCTACCACTGTGTGTGTATGTGTGTGTGTTTGCCTGTGCGTGTGTGTGTGTGTGTGTGCGTGTGTGTATGTGCGTGTGTGTGTGTGTGTGTGTGTATGTGCGTGTGTGTGTGCGTGTGTGTGTGTGCGTGTGTGCGTGTGTCTGTCTGCCTGTGTGTCTGTCTGCCTGTGTGTGTGTCTGTGTGCGTTTGTGTGTGCGTGTGTGCGTGTGTGTGTGTGTGTGTGTGTGTATGCCTGTGTGTGTGTGTGCGTGTGTGTGTGTGTGTGTATGCCTGTGTGTGTGTGTGTGTGTGTGTGTGTGTGTGTGTGTGTGTGTGTGTGTGCGTGTGTGTGTGTGTGTGTGCGTGTGTGTGTGCGTGTGTGCATGTGCGTGTGTGTGTGCGTGTGTGTGTGTGTGTGTGTGTGTGTGTGTGTGTGTGCGTGTGCGTGTGCGTGTGTGCATGTGCGTGTGCGTGTGTGTGTGTGTGTGTGTGTGTGTATGTGTTTATGTGTGTGTGTGTGTGTGTATGTGTTTATGTGTGTGTGTGCGTGTGTGTGTGTGTGTGTGTGTGTGTGCGTGTGTGTGTGTGTATGTGTGTGTGTGTGTGTGTGTGTGTGTGTGTGTGTGTGCGTGTGTGTGTGTGTGTGTGCATGTGTGTGTGTGTGTGTGTGCGTGTGTGTGTGTGTGTGTGTGTGTGTGTGTGTGTGTGTGTGTGTGTGTGTGTGTGTGTGTGTGTGTGTGTGTGCGTGTTGTGTGTGTGTGTGTGTGTGTGTGTCTGTGTGTGTCTGGCTGGTTCTGTGACCATGGTTTCTGACCCGCGGGGCTATTTATCAGAGGGTTTCCACTGCAGGTGGTTCCCGGCACTGCGGAAACATATTCTTCTCCATTTACAGCCTTCAGGATCATTGAATTAATATTGAATTACACATCGCCAGAGGGTGTTACAGGGCTGCAATTCAATCACGGGGGGAGGGGGGAGGGTGGGGTGGGGGAGGAGGGAGGGGGTGGGGGAGGGGAGGGTGGGGATGCGGGAGGGGGTGGGAGGGTAGCAGTGGGGGAGCGGGAGGGTGGGGGAGGGGGGAGGGTGAGAGTGGGGGAGGGGGTGAGGTGGGAGGGTTAGGTTGGGGGAGGGGGAGGGGGGTGGGAGTGTGGGGGAGGGGGGAGAGGTGGGAGGGTGGGGGAGGGGGGTGGGAGGGTGGGGGTGGGGGAGGGGGTTGGGGAAGAGGAGAGGGCGTGAGGGTGGGGGTGGTGGAGGAGTAGGGGGCTGGTTCCAAGGTAATGTGATAGACAATAACAGCAACAGCAACATGTCCCAAGTTATGTGTGGGGTATCCCGTTACTCTCTGTACAACAGTCTGTATCTATTTAGTTTAGTTCAGCCTAGGTTTTGTTTAGTTTAAGTTTACTTGTATTTAATTTAGTTTAAATTCAGTTTAGTTTAATTTGGTTGCATTTAGATTAGTTTAGTTTAGTTTATTAGTTTTCTAGTGATGCAACGTGGAAACAAACCCTTCAGTCCACCAGACCATCGAACGCCCGTTCACCCTCGTTCCAAATCCCACTTTCCCATCCACTCCTTACACACTAGGGGGCAATTCACAGAAGCCAATTAACCCCCCAAAAAACTCGCAGGACTTCGGAGTGTGGGAGGAAACCAGAGCACGCGGACAAACCCCATGCGGTCATGGGGAGAAGGTACAAACTCTGTACAGACAGCACCTGTAGTCAGGATCGAACCCGGGTCTCTGGCGCTGTGAGGCAGTAGTTCTACCGCTGCACCACTATGCCACCCCTTTTTAGTTCAGTTTAGTTTAGTTTATTAAAGGACAAAGGACATTTATTGTCACGTACACCAATTGGTGTAATGAAACTTGACTTGCCACTGCAGCACACCAATAAAAGTAAGACACAACATTAAAGAATTTAACATTGAATATAAAAACATCCCCCCACAATGGTTCCCACTGTGAGGGAAGGCAGCAAAGTCCAGTCCTCTTCCTCTTGTTCACCCCGTGGTCGTGCCTATTGAGGCCTCCGCAGTCACCTCCACGGCGGCCCGATGTTACAAGCTCCGGCGTCGGGAGAACACTCTCAGCTGCTTGGAGTGTCTGGAACGGCCGCTTCCTCCCCGGAGACCGCGGCTCCCGAAGTCCACAGACCGCGCTGGTCGGAGCTCCGACACTAGCGATCTCGGCGAAAGATCCCAGGCTCCGCGGTGTTTAAACTCAGCGCCGCCCGCAGCTGGACGCTCCACGAGCACAACTCCGGGATGTTGGAGTCGGCGGTCTCAGCACTACGCAGCTTACCGCACGGCGACCCGGGTGAGGCATCGCCCGCTCCGCGATGGTGCTTCAGCGCTGTGCCGCCGCCGAAGCTGAGGTTCTGGCCGGTCCCGGCAGGAAACGCCGCTCCAGTCCCGGTGGTAGGCCGCGAGGAAGGGGTGAAGATGTGGCTCAGAGGAAGGTAAGGACTGAGAAAAACTGTTTCCCCCTCCCCCTCCCCCGCCCACCCTCCACATAAAAAGGCTAGACCCCCAAAACAAAAAACTTTAAAACACTAAAAATTAAAAAAAGGGTGAAAGGCCAAACAGCTGCAGGCAGGGCAGCCATACTCGACGGCGCCCCCACTCGAGTTGTCACATTGTCACATCTACTGAGGTACAGTGAAAAGCTTTTTGTCCAGTCAGCAGAAAGACAATACATGATTACAATCGAGCCGTCCACAGTATACAGATACAGGATAAAGGGAATAACGTTTAATGCAAGATCAAGTCCTGTTTTTTAAATCTTGTTCTAGTACTTGCCTCACCGACCTCTTCTGGCAGCTCGTTCCATACACCCGTATACCCGCCACCCTTTGTGTGAAGAAAGTTGTCACACCGGTTACAATTCAATCTTTCCCCCCTCACCTTAAATCCATGGCATCTAGTTCTTGATTCCCCCACTCTGGGTAAAAGACTCTGCTTTCACCCTATCTAATCCCCTCCTGATCTTCCACGTCTCTATAAGTTTATAAGTGATAGGAGTAGAATTAGACAACAGACAATAGACAATAGGTGCAGGAGTGGGCCATTAGGCCCTTCGAGCCGGCACTGCCTTTCAATGTGATCATGGCTCATCATCCCCAATCAGTACCCCGTTCCTGCCTTCTCCTCATATCCCCTGACTCCGCTATTTTTATGAACTAAATTTAACTCTCTCTTGAAAGCATCCAGTTAATTGGCCTCTATTGCCCTCTGTGACAGAGAATTCAACAGATTCACAACTCTCTGGGTGAAAAGATTATTCCTCATCTCCGTTCTAAATGGCCTACCCATTATTCTTAAACTGTGGCCCCTGGTTCTGGACTCCCCCAACATCGGGAACATGTTTCCTGCCTCTAGCATGTCCAATCCCTTAATAATCTTATACGTTTCAATAAGATCCTCTCTCATCCTTCTTAATCCCAGAGTATACAATTAGGCCATTCGGCCCATCAAGTCCACTCCACCATTCAATCATGGGCTGATCTATCTCTCCCTCCCAACCCCATTCTCCTGCCTTCTCCCCATAACCCCTGACACCCGTACTAATCAAGAAAATATCTATCTCTGCCTTAAAAATATCCACTGACTTGGCCTCCACAGCCTTGTGTGGGAATTAATTCCACAGATTCACCACCATCTGACTAAAGAAATTCCTCCTCATCTTCAGGAAAGAAAGCTTGCGGGGAATATAAAAACTGAGTGTAAAAGTAAAAGATTAGTGAAGATGAATGTAGGTCCCTTACAGTCAGAGACAGGTGAATTTATAATGGCAAACAAGGAAATGGCAGAACAGTTAAACAAGTACTTTGGTTCTGTCTTCACTAAGGAAGACACAAACAATCTCCCAGATATACTAGGGGACCGAGGATCAAGTGGGAGCGAGGAACTGAAGGGAATCCACATTAGTCAGAAATCCACATTAGTCAGAAAATGGTGTTAAGTAAACTGTTGGGACTGACGGCTGTTAAATCCCCATGGGCCTGATGGTCTGCTCCGTGGATTGTCACCTTGTCGTGGTGGAGAAGCTTGTGTGGACCTGAGATCCTGAGAGCGATGCCGTCTGGAGCCATGCTCCTGGTAGGGCCACCCATGGCGGTAAGGTCAAGGGGGAGAACTCTGACAAAGAGCAATCCAACCAAGACCTCACCGGTGGAACAGGAGGAGGACGATGGCTGACCTTAGTGGAGCGTCACAATGGCTGGGAAGGCGGATGAAGGCTGCAGCAGAAAAGGGTCGCCTTGGACTCCATGCCACTGGATCCTGACCCAGATCTGTCAGGACCGTGGGGTGGCTGTCTGTGCACCAGTCTCCCCACGTTAAACAAAGTCACGTGGCACAGGCCTGTATCAACCCTGTAGACACCATGGTCAGCCACGACCGAAGGGGGGCCTAGAAAGATTGGTCTGCATCCCAGAGTACTCAAGGAGGTGGCCCAAGAAATCGTAGATGATTGGTGATCATTTTTCGATGTTCTCTCGAATTTGGACCAGTTCCTGCGGACTGGAGGGTAGCCAATGTAACCACTTTTTAAGAAAGGATGGAGAGAGAAAACCTCTAGTCCTAGACTCTCCCATTAATAAGATCTCTCTTCATCCTCCTGCGCTTTAAGGAATCAAGTCCTAGTCTGCCCAACCTCTCCTGTAGCTCAGGCCCACAAGGGGGAGAGGTCCAAGTAAACTCTAGCATCCAACCCCATCTTGCCATTCTGATAACCTTTCAGCCCAAGGTCACATCCTCAGAATTAAAGGACGTTCTTTTAGGAAGGAGATGAGGAGGAATTTCTTCAGTCAGATGGTGGCCGAATCTGTGGAATTCTTTGCCACAGAATGGCTGCGGAGGCCAAGTCAGTGGATATATTTAAGGCAGAGATAATTCGATTCTTGATTAGTACGGGTGTCAGGGGTTATGGGGAGAAGGCAGGAAAATGGGGTTAGGAGGGAGAGATAGATCAGCCATGATCAAATGGAGGAGTAGACTTGATGGGCCGAATGACCTAATTTGGCTCCTATCACTCATGACCTTGTGACTTATGACCTACTAGGGTCATGGTGATTTGGACATCACTTTCGTTTGTCATTAACTTGATTTTCAATTTTTAATTGAAACCATAACATGTAATATTTTTTAAAATTACAGATGATTAGGAGCAAGCAACGAGAAGGAAATATAATCTGGGGGTGTAGATGACAGCTATTAAGCAGAGAGTTCAAGTGCTTGCGGTTTGAGATATCATCTATATCTTCAATTATCATCAGACTAAGCCTGCTGGAGTTGAGTGGTATCCACCCCCCCCCCCCATCCACTCCCCTCCCCCACCCTCCATCCACTCCCCCTTCCCACAACTTCTCCCAATCATTCACCTTATTCCCTATATTTATTTTTAAACACAAGTCCCGCCACTCTGTGTAGCTTTATGTTTTGGCTTCTCATTCTCACGTGTAACGAACCTCAGTTGGAAGCATTGTTCTGCATGACCAGCTAATACCACACATAAACACAATCAAGTCAAACTCCAGTCCAACAGGTAGAGCAAAGGGGAAGATACAGAGTGCAGAATATAGTTCTCAGCATGGACACAAAACGCTGGCGTAACTCAGCGGGACAGGCAGCATCTCTGGAGAGACGTCTCGGGTCGAGACCCTTCATCAGTCTGAAGAATGACCCACAAATGCCCGGCCACCCGTATTTTGGTGCCGTTTACAAAGAAAAAAAGAAAAAAAAAGTCCTAAGACATGTTTGAAGCGCAGCCCCAATAACCAGGTGCTGGATTGTTTCGCTGAACGCCTCCGCTCAGTCCGCCTAAACGTACCTGATCTCCCGGTTGCTCAACACTTTAACTCCCCCTCCCATTCCCACACTGACCTTTCTGTCCTGTTTTGTAAATAGTTGATTCAAATTACTTTTGGTTTAAAAAAAAAAAGGAATATGCGATGTTTCGTGTGTCTGAAGAAGGCTTTCGACCTGAAAAGTCACCGATTCCTTTTCTCCAGAGGTGCTGCCCGTCCCGCTGAGTTACTCCAGCATTTTGTTTCTATTTTCGGTGTAAACCAGCATCTGCAGTTCCTTCCTGCAGGTCAACCAGAAAGACTGAAGAAGGGTCTAGACCCGAAACGTCACCGATTCTTTTCTACAGAGATGCTGCCTGACCCGCTGAGTTACTCCAGCAATTTATCTCTGTCTGATGATGCAGACTCCCACGTTAACTAAATTTCTCCAAACCAGTCAACATCTTGATGAATCTTGGAGTATTGTGTGCAGTTTTGGTCCCCTAATTTGAGGAAGGACATTCTTGCTATTGAGGGAGTGCAGCGTAGGTTTACAAGGTTAATTCCCGGGATGGAAGGACTGTCATATGCTGAGAGAATGGAGCAGCTGGGCTTGTACACTCTGGAGTTTAGAAGGATGAGAGGGGATCTCATTGAACCATATAAGATTGTTAAGGGTTTGGACACGCTAGAGGCAGGAAACATGTTCCCGATGTTGGGGGAGTCCAGAACCAGGGGCCACAGTTTAAGAATAAAGGGTAAGCCGTTTAGAACGGAGACGAGGAAACACTTTTCCACACAGAGAGTTGTGAGTCTGTGGAATTCTCTGCCTCAGAGGATGGTGGAGGCCAGTTCTCTGGATACTTTCAAGAGAGAGCTAGATAGGGCTCTTAAAGATAGTGGAGTTAGGGGATATGGGGTGAAGGCAGGAACGGGGTACTGATTGTGGATGATCAGCCATGATCACATTGAATGGCGGTGCTGGCTCGAAGGGCCGAATGGCCTACTCCTGCACCTATTGTCTATTGGCATAAATATTACCAGCGATCTGTCGTGGACCAATCACGTTGAAGCGACAGCCAAGTAGCACCAGCGCAATTGTGAGTAGTTTTATTCATAGGTTCTAGGAGCAGAATTAGGCCATTCGGCCCATCCAAAGTCTACTCTGCCTTTCAATCGTGGATGATCTATCTCTCCCTCCCTCCTAACCCCATTCTCCTGCCTTCTTCCCATTACCCCTGACACCCGTACTCATCAAGAATCTGTCAATCTCCGCCTTAAAAATATCCATTGACTTTTGGGCCCCGTATCTGAGGAAGGATGTGCTGTGGAGAGAGGCTGTGGAGAGGGTCTAGAGGAGGTTTACAAGAATGATTCCAGGAATGAGTGGGTTAGCATATGATGAGCCTTTGTCGGCACTGGGCCTGTACTCGCTGGAGTTTAGAAGGATGAGGGGAGACCTTATTGAAACGAACAGAATATTGAAAGGCCTGGATAGAGTGGATGTGGAGAGGATGTTTCCACTAGTGGGAGAGTCCAGGACCAGAGGGCACAGCCTCAGAATAAACGGACATACCTTAAGAAAAGAGATGAGAAGGAATTTCTTTACTCATAGGGTGGTGAATCTGTGGAATTCATTGCCACAGACGGCTGTGGAGGCCAAGACAGGGTATTGTTAGGGTGGAGATAGATAGTTTCTTGATTAGTCAGGGGTTATGGGGAGAAGGCAGGAGAATAGTAAGATTAAACGAGAACTTACCAGGTTGATGTTTGATCTTTATTTTATGAGGAGTTACGATGAGCGATTACGTGAAGAAGCCCCGCCAGTCCGCACGCGCGTCAATCTTCAAAGCAGCGGTGTGAAATCACAGGTAACAGCAGTCGAAGTAACATGGTAATACTTAGAAAAGACTAGAACTACCGAGTGATCTTTATGAGAGAGGGTAGGGAGCGGTGGGCACGTAATCGCTCATCGTAACTCCTCATAAAATAAAGATCAAACATCAAACTGGTAAGTTCATTTTAATCTTACTATTTTACTTCGGAGTCACGTGAGTGATTCCGTGAAGATTTCAAAGCTCTGTGATTTCATGCCGTGAGAAACGAGGCTCCACAACCACAACTGCTTCATTGACAGATGAGGGAAACATTCATAATGAATAAATAATAGTAACTCCTCTCATCCGGGAGTAAACTAACCACTGAACCTAAAATAGAGTTGGCAAATACCCCTGGTCTGGCAATAGGTTATTATGAAATGTTCAGAAGTTCATTCGCCCATCCTGCAGTCGCCAGGATGTGGTCCAGCGAAACGTACAAAACCTTTGCTGCTGATTTTGTAGCATCCCTGGTAAAGTGAGATTTGAAAAATATCAGTATCTACTCCTGCATGAGCCAAACCTCGTTTTAACCACCTGGAGATGGTCTAAACCAATACCTTTTTATAAAGTTTTTGTAATTAACAAACATTGCTAGTTCAGAGCCTCTAAGGCTCTTCGTGACCTTGACGTATTGTTGTATACGTGTGACCATGCATAACGGAAGGTCCATGGGGTTATTCCATGAAACTAGTTTGAGACCTCACGTCTGCTCTGCTTAACTAAACATTAAAATATAATATTATTTGCAGATGTAACCATCCTGTCCAGTCACAATATGTAGTGACTGAACCCGTTGAGCTGAGACCAGCGCCATGAGGATAACTACCGTATGAGAGCCGAGCCAAAGCTAAGGATGTAGCTGGAGCCCCCTGGTGAAATAGTGTCAATACCACATCAATATCCCATACTGCCTTGTGCTTGTCCTGTGAGAACTTGTGTGAAAGATATCCTTTATAAACTCTGGATCAGAGGGTGAAACCCGACAGAGTGGGTCCCTTTTGCTGCAGCAAATATGATGGGAAGACACGTTGGGCACAGTTAATGGTCTTATAACTTAATTTATTGTCAAAGACCCATTTGAAACGAACTCCAAGACGTCAGTTATCTGTACCGTATTAGATGTAACTTAAGTATTTAAACAAACGCTTCCCATCTCCTGAAGAGGAAATGTAATGCTTATCTTTTTTGGTGCTATCCCTGCACTCTGCAGTGAGCACATACATGGATCGGTCTGACAATCCGAGCCGCAAGAGCAGTCTACTCAGAATCTATGTCAATAAATTGATTTTATCATGCAGAGGCTGGTTTCCCGAGCCACAGGCTGAACCAGCAAAGTTTTACGTTTAGAGTAACCGTAAAAGGTTGTATTATTATTCCCGACAAAAGCGGGAAGCATGGCCGCTTAGGCCAGTCAGACAGAACGACAACCTAAAGCGGGATCTTGCTGACTTTATTGCAAGACCCGACTGATGAGGCAAAATGGAGGGAGACAAAAATAATTTCCTTCTCCTGGAAGCGAGAATGTATCTTTCGCCCCTGTTATGCCACATATTTTTGCAACCGGTAAATGAGCCTGGAAACAAACTTATCGATATTCGGTGTTCCATCGAGCCATAATTTTATTAAATACTTTGTGATCCAACACCCATTTTGTGTTGTCATTGATTATACGTGATGATATTCTAACGCAAAATGAGATTAGGTAAATTATTACAGGATATTCTGACGATTGCACCCATGTGACTAACATATGCCACCACCATAGTGTATCAACTCAACGTTGAGCATGCAGATTATGCATATTCGCTCAATAACCCTTTAACGTATATAATGCACCTAGTGTCTATAGGTAGTTGATACCAATAACTGAATAATTGTTAACTCATGCAAATCTGCTCCGTCTCCGAACTAGAGATGGCATTCATAATTTTCCACCTTAGAGCCCCATCAGTTTATAATATAACTGAAATTTTACTGACCAGACTACTGGGGCAATGCTGAATACTGTTTGTCCACCATTTTGACTTTGGTAGCTTCAGCTGGTAATAGCATAATGTCTGTCACAAAGCCCTACATGGCACTTGAGAGATTATTACTTTGCACGATGTAAGCTCCCCTACTTGCACAGCTGAATCACAGCTCCTATATTGCCAATTACACTTGATGAATAGAAGGCTGTTTTATCACAACAAGATTGTAACAGGCTCCTATTAATTCCAATCTCTTACCCCAGGGCGGAGTCACAGGCTAATTAATAGTTAAAGGTAAATCCCAATGATGAACAAGTCTAGTTGGTATCACCTTAATTTTCTTAAACATAGTTTGAGGCTGAAACAGCTGATTTTAACAACATACAGCGTTAGAATATCCTCAGACAAGTCATAACAAATGTTTTTGAGCTCTGAGCAGTCCAAGCATCGGTTTTAGTAATCTGGTAAATAACCTGGGAACTGAAGTTAACCCATTTTGCAATGTTTTTTATCATTGCCTTATCCAGATAAATTTCAAATGTCTCCGGTGATCCCTGTAAATGGGAGCATCCTAAGGAAATCAGATGCAAAGTTTCCTTTTTTGGAAAAAATTTATACTGCACATGTGAGTTAAACGACATTCTGCATCTTTCACAATGAACAGGCCACACCTGCCACTTCCGTACCTGCTCGAGCCACAACTCTGGCCCGAATTCTGAGCCTGTCATGAAAACCAATCCTGGCCTCGAAACACAATTCTGGCCCCAATCCGTGCTTGGAACCCTAGTATTGTGCAGTTTTTTACATGGTTAGATGCCACAACCATTTGTGTGATTGTAAGGCCACTAGGGCCCCTTCCATCCTTATCAAGGAATTCTACTTTCATACAACACATAAACTAAACACATGTTATCATTATCATTTGTACAACAAACAAGTGTAAATATTACCAACTTGTAGATGGTCCGATATTTTTCCCCTGAGACCAACTTGGGCCTCGGCTTAAAGACCTCTGCCCAGCTTTCATGCTGCCACCATCTTCAGTAACGCCAATGGAGGCGTGGGGTGTGTTGTCACCGCAACGATGAAGCTTTGCTCGTCATTGGTACCTCGATTGGTCCGACAGCTTTTGCTTCCTCATCCAGGTTTTACCTGTTGAATAGGTCTTACCTGAAGAGAAGATTCGGCGGCTGGTCTTTAATGTCACCCCTCATAGAGCTGTTCATTTCCGGCACTTATAGCATGAGGGGAACTCTGGCCCCTTCCGGGTATCCTGCCACCTTCGTTTGCGAGGTCTCTCTTGAATCCATACTCATGTGCTCCAGTACGTTCCACGGACATACTTTAGAATTTGAAATCAGCTACCCACTGACCACTCGCACTCCCCTCCACAGAGAGGGAGACCACGGGAACCACAGCGGTCACTGCGGTGGCGAACCCGACGGCCCGCCGGTTACCCGCGCTTCCGCGGTGCTGACCGGAGTATCAATTCCCCACGGCCCATAACCGGTTTCCCGCGGCCCGTCCGGACTTCGCCCCGACATATCCAGCAGGCAGCCTCTAAAAAAAAGAGAGATTCCTGCAAGAAACACACAACCTGGTAAAGAATACAAAACTTACCTGCAGGTTTAAACTTACCGCAGGCAGGAGCGACGCGCCTGCCAGTCCGGTGCTTCACCATGCGAACGGCGTAATGACGCGCATGCGGACTTCTTCACGGAATTACTCACGTGACTCCAAAGTAAAATGGGGTTAGGAGGGAGAGATAGATCAGCCATGATTGAATGTTGGAGTAGACTCGATGGGCCGAATGGCCTAATTCTGCTCCTACGACTTATGAACATGAATTTATAAAAGTTGGTCTTGGCATCATGTTCGGCACTGACATGATGGGCCGAAGGGCCTGCTCCTGTGCTGCCAGTTCCATGTTATTATTGTCAGTGTGTGGATTTCTTTACACAGTAGAACACCTCACAAGCCTCTGACAGAATGAGATTTGTAGCTCACTTTAGAAGTCAAAACCACATCATAAAAACTAACACTGTTTTGCCAAAGAATGATTTCAACTCCGGGGTCACTTTGGGTCATTTAAACAAAAGTCCCAATTTCTTTACAGACGGGAGACTGTTGAAGGACGTTCCTTTGGGAAGGAGATGAGGAGGAATTTCTTTAGTCAGAGGGTGGTGAATCTGTGGAATTCTATGCCACAGAGGGCTGTGGAGGCCAAGTCAGTGGATATTTTTAAGGCAGAGATAGATAGATTCTTGTTAGTCAAGTCAAGTGAGTTTATTGTCATGTGTCCCTGGTAGGACAATGAAATTCTTGCTTTGCTTCAGCACAACAGAACATAGTAGGCATTGACTACAAGGCATTCTATAAATATATACACACATGAATCAATATACTGATATAGTGCAAATAACAGTTCATTGGCTAATAAAGTTCAGTGTTATGTCCGAGCCAGGTTTAATAGCCTGATGGCTGTGGGGAAGTAACTATTCCTGAACCTGGTCGTTGCAGTCTTCAGGCTCCTGTACCTTCTACCTGAAGGTAGTAGGGAGATGAGTGTGTGGCCAGGATGGTGTGGGTCCTTGATGATACTGCCAGCCTTTTTGAGGCAGCGACTGCGATAGATCCCCTCGATGGAAGGGAGGTCAGAGCCGATGATGGACTGGGCAGTGTTTACTACTTTTTGTAGTCTTTTCCTCTCCAGGGCGCTCAAGTTGCCGAACCAAGCCACGGTGCAACCGATCAGCATGCTCTCTACTGTGCACCTGTAGAAGTTAGAGAGAGTCCTCCTTGACAAACCTCCTAGTACGGGTGTCAGAGGTTATGGGGAGAAGGCAGGAGAATGGGGTTGGGAGGGAGAGATAGATCAGCCACGATTGAATGGCGGAGTAGACTTGATGGGCCGAATGGCCTAATTCTGCTCCTGTCACTTATGGACTTTTGACTGGCAATCCCCATTGTGGACATTGGACTTTGTCTGTGGAACTGATGCGCTACAATGCTGAGAACTATATTCTGCACTCTGTATCTTCCCCCTTTGCTCTACCTGTTAAGGGTTTGTACACGCTAGAGGCAGGAAACATGTTCCCCATGTTGGGGGAGTCCAGAACCAGGGGGGTCACAGTTTAAGAATAAGGGGTGTTGGCCACTTAGAACAGAGAAGAGGAAAAATGTTTTCATCCAGAAAGTTGTAAATCTGTGGAATTCTCTGCCTCGGAAGGCAGTGGAGACCAATTCTCTGCTTTAAAGAGAGAGTTAGATAGGGCTCTTAAAAATAGCGGAGTCAGGGCATATGGGGAGAAGGCAGGAACGGGGTACTGATTGGGGATGATCAGCCATGATCACATTGAATGGCGGTGCTGGCTCGAAGGGCCGAATGGCCTACTCCTGCACCTATTGTCTGGAGAGAAGGAATGGGTGACGTTTCGGGTCGAGACCCTTCTTCTTCGATCACCCATTCCTTCTCTCCAGAGATGCTGCCCGTCCCGCTGAGTTATTCCAGCACTTTGCGTCTATCTTCGGTTTAAACCAGCACCTGCAGTTCCTTCCTACAACGTATCATCCGATCTGATTGCATGGCGTGCAAAACGAAGCGTTTCACTGTACCTCGTTACACGTGACAATGATATACGTAAAACCTAAACAGTGTAGCAAGGAACTGCAGATGCTGGTTTATACCAAAGTGTTGGAGTAACTCAGCTGGACAGGCAGCATCTCTGGACAATAGACTATAGACAATATGTGCAGGAGTAGGCCATTTGGCCCTTCGAGCCAGCACCGCCATTCAATGTGATCATGGCTGATCATCCCCAATCAGTACCCCGTTCCTGCCTTCTCCCCATATCCCCTGACTCCGCTATCTTTAAGAGCCCTATCTAGCTCTCTCTTGAAAGCATCCAGAGAACCGGCCTCCACCGCCCTCTGAGGCAGAGAATTCCACAGATTCACAGCTCCCTGTGAGAAAAAGTGTTTCCTCGTCTCCGTTCTAAATGGCAAGAAGAAATGGGAGGTACACCTAAGCCTAGGCCAATGTGGCTGCTGTTGACTCTTCAACGAGTCATTGCCTGATTGATTGATTGTCAGGGATGGTTTTATTCACTCTGTGACCAAGGCTGATTGACCATGTGCCAGGACAATAAGCAAATGGACAGGAGGGAGTGGGTGGGGGTGAGGGAGGGGTGGGGGGGGAATGGGGGGGTGAGAGCCGGAAGGCACATAGTGGTCTCCAGGCTCTGAAGAGGATTCTGGGGACACAACGTTTTACCTCTTTAATGCAGGAGAACAGTTACAGCTTACACCAAACGCTGGCGTAACTCAGCGGGACAAGCAGCATCTCTGGAGAGAAGGAATGGGTGGATCGGCTGGGCTTGTATTCACTGGAATTTAGAAGGATGTAAAGGGGATCTTATAGAAACATATAAAATTCCTCAGGGCTTGGACAGGCTAGATGCAGGAAACATGTTCCCCATTTTGGGGGAGTCCAGAAAGAGGGGTCACACGGTTTAAGAATAAGGGGTAAGCCATTTAAGACAGAGATGAGGAAAAACCTTTTCAAGCCAGAGAGTTGTGAATCTGTGGTATTCAAAGCCACAGAAGGCAGTGGAGGCCAATTCACTGGATGTTTTCAAGAGAGAGTTGGATAGAGCTCTTAGGGCTAACGGAATCCAGGGATATGGGGAAAAAGCAGGAACGGGGTACTGATGATCAGCCATGATCATATTGAATGGCGGTGCTGGCTCAAAGGGCCAAATGGCCTACTCCTGCACCTATTGTCTATGTTTCTATGATTACTTGCAGCTGCTGAATCTTCTGAAGTCATCTCCCGTCTCCTGATGTTACCAACTTGAGCAAGTCCTGAAACACTATGTCAATTTGAAGCAGGTGCGAGAGTGGTGCTTGAGAGGAGTTTAGTTTAGTTTAAGTTTAGAGATACAAACGTGGAAACAGGCCATTCGACCCCCACCGGGAGTCCGAATCAATGACCCATTTACACGAGTTCTATGTTGCATCGCCCGGCGTGGCCTTAATGGCTGCGGGACTTACCATCGCCCGCCGGGGGCTTTGACTTTGACATCGAGAGAAGAATGGAGAGCAGGGGAGAGACAAGACTTTGCCTTCCATCACAGTGAGGAGGAGATTCACTGTGAAGGATGTTTGTGTAAATTGTGTTGTGCCTTGGTTCTTTTCTTGTTGTATGACTGCAGAAACCAAATTTCGTTTGAACTCCATTTGAGGTTCAAATGACAATAAACGGTATTGTATTGTAACCCACTTTCTCACCCCCTACACTAACACCATCCTACACACATTAGGGACAATTTACAATTTTTATCGAAGCCAATTAACCTACAAACCCCCCACGTCTTTGGAGTGTGGGAGGAAACCGGAGCACCCGGAGAAAACCCATGGGAGATGGCACAAACTCCATATGGACAGCACCCGTAGTCAGGATCGAACCCGGGTCTCTGGCGCTGTGAGGCAGCAACTCTACCGCTGTGCCACCGGGCCGTTCCTTTTAGACAGGCGCATGGATATGCAGGGAATAGAATGAATGAAGAATGAATTATTACGTTTATTGGCCAAGTATTTACATAATAAAACATTATTGATGTTAATAATAAAACATTATTGATGTTTGAATGGTTATTGAAGGAGGGATATGGATCACGGGCAGGCAGCGATTAGTTCAACTTGGCATCATTTTTGGCACGGACATTGATGGCCGAAGGGCCTGTTCCCATCTGCTGTACAAGTGCGCATGTCTTTGGGATGTGGGAGGAAACCGGAGCGCCCGGAACCCGAACGGTCGCGGGGAGAACGTGCAAACTCCTTACAGACAGCGCCCGTAGTCAGGGTGGAACCCGGGTCTCCGGCGCTGTGAGGCAGCGACTCTCCCGCTGCGCCACCGTGCTGCCCTTGCCACATTCATGATTGATTAGTGCGGTTGTCAGGGGTTATGGGGAGAAGGCAGGAGAATGGGGTTGGGAGGGAGATTAGAGAGATTAGAGAGATTCCTTTATTTGTCATTCAGACCTTTTGGTCTGAACGAAATTTCGTTGCCTGCAGTCATACATATAATAATAAATGACAAAACACACAATAAACACAAATTAACATCCACCACAGTGAGTTCACCAGGCACCTCCTCACTGTGATGGAGGCAAAAGTCTTAAAGATAGATCAGCCATGATTGAATGGCGGAGCAGACTCGATGGGCCGAATGGCCTAGTCTGCTTCTGTAACTTATGAACTTATGGAGGGTATGAAGATAAATAGTTGGCAGCGTACAACATTATGATTTATTTTTGAATGTAAACTCTTTCTGAGAGAAGTCCCATTGTAATTACAAGCTCCCACCAGAGGTGTCAGTCTAATACCTCGTCTGAAGACAGGTCTCGACCTGAAACGTCACCTATACCTTTATCTCCACAGATGCTGGCTGACCCGCTGAGTTACTCCAGCACTTTGTGTCTATCAAGGGGAAGGTCTTCGGGAATGGTTTGGCGGGTCTTCCGAGTTGAAGATCTTTAGGTTGACGATCTCCGACCTGGTTTAACCTGTTGAGTGCCACACCTGAGAATACTCATGTTATGGGCAATAGTGAAAAAAATCACTTGGCTGCAGACAGGTTAAACCCAGAGGCCTCATTGAGGGGGGGGACCTCATTGAAACGTACAGAACAGGGAAAGGCTTGGATAGAGTGGATGTGGAGAAGATGTCAGAATTAAGGGATGTTCATTTAGGAAGGTGATGAGGAGACATTTCTTTAGTCAGTGGGTGGTGAATAGAAACATAGAAACATAGAAACACAGAAAATAGGTGCAGGAGTAGGCCATTCGGCCCTTAGAGCCTGCACCGCATTCAATATGATCATGGCTGATCATCCAACTCAGTATCCTGTACCTGCCTTCTCTCCATACCCCCTGATCCCTTTAGCCACAAGGGCCACATCTAACTCCCTCTTAAATATAGCCAATGAACTGGCCTCAACTACCTTCTGCGGCAGAGAATTCCAGAGATTCACCACTCTCTGTGTGAAAAATGTTTTCCTCATCTCGGTCCTAAAAGATTTCCCCCTTATCCTTAAACTGTGACCCCTTGTTCTGGACTTCCCCAACATCGGGAACAATCTTCCTGCATTTAGCCTGTCCAACCCCTTAAGAATTTTGTACGTTTCTATAAGATCCCCCCTCAATCTTCTAAATTCTAGCGAGTACAAACCGAGTCTATCCAGTCTTTCTTCATATGAAAGTCCTGACATCCCAGGAATCAGTCTGGTGAACCTTCTCTGTACTCCCTCTATGGCAAGAATGTCTTTCCTCAGATTAGGAGACCAAAAACTGTACGCAATACTCCAGGTGTGGTCTCACCAAGACCCTGTACAACTGCAGTAGAACCTCCCTGCTCCTATACTCAAATCCTTTTGCTATGAAAGCTAACATACCATTCGCCTTCTTCACTGCCTGCTGCACCTGCATGCCTACTTTCAATGACTGGTGTACCATGATACCCAGGTCTCGTTGCATCTCCCCTTTTCCTAATTCCTGTGTAATTCTTTGCCACAGAAGGCTGTGGAGGCCAAGTCAGTGGATATTTTCAAGGCAGCAGCGGTAGATAGATTCTTGATTAGTACAGGTGTCAGGGGTTATGTGGTGTGGTGTGGAGTGGTCCGGTGTGGTGTGGTGCGGTGCGGAGTGGTGTGGAGTGGAGTGGTGTGGAGTGGTGCGGTGTAGAGTGGTGTGGAGTGGTGTGGAGTGGTGTGGTGTGGAAAGGAGCGGTGTAGAGTGGTGTGGTGTGGAGTGGTGCGGTGTGGAGTGGTGCGGTGTGGTGTGGAGTGGTGTGGTGTGGAGTGGTGCGGTGTGGAAAGGAGCAGTGTAGAGTGGTGCAGTGTGGAGTGGTGCGGTGTGGAGTGGTGCGGTGTGGAGGGGTGCGTTGTGGAGTGGTGCGGTGTGGAGTGGTGCGGTGTGGAGTGGTGCGGTGTGGAGTGGTGCGGTGTGGAGGGGTGCGTTGTGGAGTGGTGCGGTGTGGAGTGGTGCGGTGTGGAGTGGTGCGGTGTGGTGCGGAGTGGTGCGGTGTGGAGTGGTGCAGTGTGGAGTGGTGCGGTGTGGAGTGGTGCGGTGTGGAGTGGTGTGGTGTGGAGTGGTGCGGTGTGGAGTGGTGCGGTGTGGAGTGGTACAGTGTGGAGTGGTGCGGTGTGGAGTGGTGCGGTGTGGAGTGGTGCGGTGTGGTGCGGTGTGGTGTGGAGTGGTGCGGTGCGGAGTGATGCGGTGTGGAGCGGTGCGGTGTGGTGCGGTGTGGAGTGGTGCGGTGTGGAGTGGTGCGGTGCGGTGTGGTGCGGTGCGGAGTGGTGCGGTGTGGAGTGGTGCGGTGTGGTGCGGTGTGGAGTGGTGCGGTGTGGAGTGGTGCGGTGTGGAGTGGTGCGGTGTGGAGTGGTGCGGTGTGGAGTGGTGTGGAGTGGTGCGGTGTGGAGTGGTGCGGTGTGGAGTGGTGCGGTGTGGAGTGGTGCGGTGTGGAGTGGTGTGGAGTGGTGCGGTGTGGAGTGGTGCGGTGTGGAGTGGTGCGGTGTGGAGTGGTGCGGTGTGGAGTGGTGCGGTGTGGAGTGGTGCGGTGTGGAGTGGTGCGGTGTGGAGTGGTGCGGTGTGGAGTGGTGCGGTGTGGAGTGGTGCGGTGTGGAGCGGTGTGGAGTGGTGCGGTGTGGAGTGGTGCGGTGTGGAGTGGTGTGGAGTGATGCGGTGTGGAGCGGTGCGGTGTGGTGCAGTGTGGAGTGGTGCGGTGTGGAGTGGTGCGGTGCGGTGTGGTGCGGTGCGGAGTGGTGCGGTGTGGAGTGGTGCGGTGCGGTGTGGTGCGGTGCGGAGTGGTGCGGTGTGGAGTGGTGCGGTGTGGTGCGGTGTGGAGTGGTGCGGTGTGGAGTGGTGCGGTGTGGAGTGGTGTGGAGTGGTGCGGTGTGCAGTGGTGCGGTGTGGAGTGGTGCGGTGTGGAGTGGTGTGGAGTGGTGCGGTGTGGAGTGGTGCGGTGTGGAGTGGTGCGGTGTGGAGTGGTGTGGAGTGGTGCGGTGTGGAGTGGTGCGGTGCGGTGTGGTGCGGTGCGGAGTGGTGCGGTGTGGAGTGGTGCGGTGTGGTGCGGTGTGGAGTGGTGCGGTGCGGAGTGGTGCGGTGTGGAGTGGTGCGGTGTGGAGTGGTGCGGTGTGGAGTGGTGTGGAGTGGTGCGGTGTGGAGTGGTGCGGTGTGGTGTGGTGTGGAGTGGTGCGGTGTGGAGTGGTGCGGTGTGGAATGGTGCGGTGTGGAGTGGTGCGGTGTGGAGCGGTGCGGTGTGGTGCGGTGTGGAGTGGTGCGGTGTGGAGTGGTGCGGTGCGGTGCGGTGCGGTGTGGAGTGGTGCGGTGCGGTGCGGAGTGGTGCGGTGTGCAGTGGTGCGGTGTGGAGTGGTGCGGTGTGCAGTGGTGCGGTGTGGAGTGGTGCGGTGTGGAGTGGTGCGGTGTGGAGTGGTGTGGTGTGGTGCGGTGCGGTGTGGAGTGGTGCGGTGTGGAGTGGTGCGGTGTGCAGTGGTGCGGTGTGGAGTGGTGCGGTGTGGAATGGTGCGGTGTGCAGTGGTGCGGTGTGGAGTGGTGCGGTGTGGAGTGGTGCGGTGTGGTGCGGTGTGGAGTGGTGCGGTGTGGAGTGGTGCGGTGTGGAGTGGTGCGGTGTGGAGTGGTGCGGTGTGGAGTGGTGCGGTGTGGAGTGGTGCGGTGTGGAGCGGAGTGGTGCGGTGTGGAGTGGTGCGGTGTGGAGTGGTGCGGTGTGGTGCGGTGCGGTGTGGTGCGGAGTGGTGCGGTGTGGAGTGGTGCAGTGTGGAGTGGTGCGGTGCGGTGCAGTATGGAGTGGTCCGGTCTGGAGTGGGGTGGTTTGGTGTGGTGTGGAGAGCGCCCCGAGGCCGTCCTGGTGCAGCTGAACATATCTGTGCTGCATCATCTGGCAGCAGGTCCCGCTGCCGGCTCTGCTGGGCTGTAAAGTTGATTTAGTACCACGCTGTGTGTCACCCAATATTGTGTCGGATATTTCCTGGAATGCTGTGCTGTGTATAAATCTGCCGAGATTCCCAGTGGCCAGGGAATGCCAACACAGATGGCAGTCCGTGATTTAACGCATCGCTCGAGTGCAGACACTGAGAACAGATGGAACAGAGAAAACTCCTCAACCCCCTGGAACACAGACTGACTGTACACGTGGCTGCACGGCCCACAATTAAACCTGGGACAGGTACAGTCAGCGTAGATGTAACCCACACCAGGTACAGGCCAGGTGTGGCCCAGAACAGGTACGTTCCTGTCCAGGTGTAACCCACACCAGGTACAGTCTGGTCCAGGTGTACCCACACCAGGTACAGACTGGTACAGGTTTAGTTTAGTTTAGAGATACAATGCAGAAACATGTCCTTCAGCCCACCGAGTCCGCACTCACCAGCGATCTCCGCACATTAACACCATCCTACACACACTAGGGACAATTTCTACATTTATACCAAGCCAATTAACCTACAAACCTGTACGTCTTTGGAGTGTGGGAGGAAACAGGAGCACCCGGAGAAAACCCACGTGGTCACTGGGAGAACGTACAAACTCCGTACAGACAGCGCCCGTAGTCAGGATCGAACCCGGGTCACTGGCGCTGTAAGTAGCAATGTTACAACATTTTGAGATTTTAAAAGTCAAGTCTGCAATTTATCCCATCAGATAAAGCATAAAAAGAAGTTTAATTTGACACCTAATTCACTTTCATATCTACAGTATTAAAACAGTTATGGCCATTTTCATACTCGGAAATTAGCATCTTGTTCCCTATTGCTTTTCCATTGACTTAACACAAAAGCTGTGATCGAGGACAGTCAAAAGCCCATAACTTTCTTAAAAATTAAGAGAACTGAAAGAAATTTTCAGTTATTATAGATTGAAGCATTCTGAAACAAATATGAAATAATCTTACTTGGATGACCTGAAATTAAAGCATATAATTAGTTAGTTACCTAATTGTAGCTAATTACAAAATTCAATTACTAGATCTAAACATCTATCCATTTCTTAAGAAAAGATTAACATTTTTAAATAGCCTAAGTGTCCAAATAACATTCACACAAGAATTCACAATATAACATGATTTTTAAATCTCATTGTCATGAATTTATAGGCCAATTGGAAGGAATTTAATGTTTAATTCCCATAAATTAATGGCCATCATCATACGAATGGGTTTTTGTGGAACGCGATCGATTGGAACGTTGCGGTTTGCGGTGAATTTGAACCCCATATTGGCAGGAAAAACACTGCCGGTTTGTATATTTACATAATCACATTTTCGCCAATGACATTTTGATTAAAGTCATCCTAAGAAGCAAGTTTATATGTAAAATAAACGACTTACCTTATGTTTTGTCCCCTACGTGAGATCCATCCCGTTGTCGGCGTTGATGGCGTTAGAAGTAGCCTTTTTTATTTTACTCCAGCAATTAAATTGTCCTGCGATTTTTTTGAAAAAACTTCCAAGAACGCAAGTTGGAACAATTTTTCAGCATCAGCTAGCAGCCCGAGAAAATATATCTCATATTTAATCCCGCCCCCCCCCCCCCAAAGGCGGCAAAGTTGTGCACAAGGCCAGTGGCAGAACTGCAGCGCCGCTGAAGGTAAGTATTGTAACATACCTACTGTAAGGCCGCAATTCTACTGCTGACCGAACCAAACCAGGTACACTCTGGTACAGGTGTAACCAAACCAGGTACACTCTGGTACAGGTGTAACCAAACCAGGTACACTCTGGTACAGGTGTAACCAAACCAGGTACAGGCCAGTACAGGTGTAACCAAACCAGGTACACTCTGGTACAGGTGTAACCAAACCAGGTACACTCTGGTACAGGTGTAACCAAACCAGGTATACTCTGGTACAGGTGTAACCAAACCAGGTACACTCTGGTACAGGTGTAACCAAACCAGGTATACTCTGGTACAGGTGTAATCAAACCAGGTACACTCTGGTACAGGTGTAACCAAACCAGGTACACTCTGGTACAGGTGTAACCAAACCAGGTACACTCTGGTACAGGTGTAATCAAACCAGGTACAGGCCAGTACAGGTGTAATCAAACCAGGTACAGTCTATACTAAACTAAACAATGCCGTCTAGTATTTGATGCAGTCTATGCCTTTGAAGGTTGGGAGATCAGACCCATCATGCACCGGGCAGTGTCCACCATTTTATGTAATCTCCCTCATTGCGGGCCGTCTGTTTACATTTAGTTTAGTTTAGAGAAACAGCGAGGAAACAGGCCCTTCAGCCCATCGAGCTCACGCCAGCTATCACCCCGTACACCTACGCACACTAGGGACAACTTACAGAAGTCAATCAACCTACAAACCTGCACGTCTTTGGAGTGTGGGAGGAAACTGGAGCACCCGGAGAAAACCCACGCAGGTCACGGGGAGAACGAACGTACAAACTCCATACAGACAGCACCCGTAGTTAGGATGGAACCCTGGTCCCTGGCGCTGTGAGGCAGCGACTCCACCGCTGCGCCACCTAGAGTCAAGAGAGTTTATTGTCATGTGTCCCAGATAGGACAATGAAATTCTTGCTTTGCTGCAGCACAACAGCATATAGTAGGCATAAATAAATACAGATCAGATCAGTGTGTCCATGTACCATAGAATATATATATACACACATAGATAAACAGATAAAGTGCAATAGGCTGTTATAGTTCATAGTTTGTTTGAAGTTGTGTTTAATAGCCTGATGGCTGTGGGGAAGTAGCTATTCCTGAACCTGGAAATTGCAGATTTCAGGCTCCTGTACCTTCTACCTGAAGGTAGCGGGGAGATGAGTGTGTGGCCAGGATGGTGTGGGTCCTTGATGATGCTGCCAGCCTTTTTGAGGCAGCGACTGCGATAGATCCCCTCGATGGAAGGGAGGTCAGAGCCGATGATGGACTGGGCAGTGTTTACTACTTTTTGCAGTCTTACCCGCTCCTGGACGCACAAGTTGCCGAACCAAGCCACGATGCAACCGGTCAGCACGCTCTCTACTGTGCACCTGTAGAAGTTAGAGAGAGTCCTCCTTGACAAACCGACTCTCCATAATCTTCTCAGGAAGTAGAGGCGCTGATATGCTTTCTTTATGATTGCATCAGTGTTCTCGGACCAGGAGAGATCTTCGGAAACATGCACGCCCAGGAATTTGAAGCTCTTGACCCTTTCCACCATCGTCCCATTGATGCCGTCCTTTCAGAAAATAATATCTAACTACTACTGGATCATCATCATCATCGGCGGTCACTGGAAACAGGTATGACTGTCCTCTCATGGAGGACGCCTGTGCCACGTGACTTTGTTTAACGTGGGGAGACTGGTGCACAGACAGCCACCCCACGGTCCTTGACAGATCTGGGTCAGGATCCAGAGGCATGGAGTCCAAGACGACCGGAGACCCTTTTCTGCTGCAGCCTTCATCCGCCTTCCCAGCCGTTGTGACGCTCCACTAAGGTCAGCCATCATCCTCCGCCTGTTCCACCGTTGAGGTCTTGGTTGGATTACTCTTTGTCAGAGACCTCCCCCTCGACCTTACCGCCATGGGTGGCCCTACCAGGAACATAGCTCTAGACGGCATCGCTCTTAGGATCTCAGGTCCACACAAGCTTCTCCACCACGACAAGGTGGATACTGCGACTAGTTGTCAGACGTCTAGAGCTTTCTATGTTATCTTCCCCCTCATAGAACATCAAAAATTACAGCACAGGAGAAGGCCCTTCAACCCACAACTCTGTGCCAATCTTGATGCCAAGACTAAAAGGGCCTGTCCCACTTACGTGTCCTTGGCACGCAAATTACGCGACCTCGTGGTCGCTTTGAGGCGCACCGGTATCGTGTGGCCGCGCGGAGCCGGTGCCACTGAGAAGCGCGGAGGGGTATGTAGTTGTGTGCGACATCGCGCGGGGCTCCGAAATTTTGTAGCGAACGAAATCTTCGCGCGCCAAGGGCCTGTCGCGTAACTGACGGCCAAAGTGGGACAGGCCCAAGACCCTGGCGCGACGCAACGTCTCACCTCCAACATCAGCAGAAGCAGGCAAACGATCGTCGAACTCAGCCTGGGGCTCACGGCCGTTGCGGTCCGGATCCGCCCCCACTTCTACTCCCAGAGCGAGGTCAAGAAAATTGAAGATAGACACTAAATGCTGGAGTAACTCAGAGGGACCAGCAGCATCTCTGGAGAGAAGCAATGGGTGACGTTTTGGGTCATGGCCCTTCTTTCAGACTGAAGAAGAGTCTCGACACGAAACATCACCCATTCCTTCTCTCCAGAGATGCTGCCGGTCCCGCTGAGTTACTCCTGTATTTTGTGTCCATCTTCAAATGACGTCACGCACTCCAGACGGCTGTGCGGAGTCGAGCGCGACCTTCACGGGACCGTTGCACCTCAACGCGACCACAAGGTCGCGTAATTAGCGTGCCAAGGACATGTAAGTGGGACAGGGGCTTAACTAATATCTGCCTGCATGTGAACCACATTCCTGCATTCCCTGCATATCCATGTGCCTATCCAGACGTCTCTTCAATGCTGTAAATCCTTAGGGGAATCGAGGACCAGAGGACATAGGTTTAAGGTGAAGGGGGGAAAGATTTAATAGGAACCAGAGGGGTAACTTTTTCACACAAAGGGTGGTGGGTGTATGGAACGAGCTGCCGGAGGAGGCAGTTGAGGCTGGGACTACCCCAACGTTTTATGTAGCAATTAGACAGGTACATGGACCGGACAGGTTTAGAGGGGGATATGTGCCAGACACGGGCAAGTGGGACGAGTGTGGATGGGACTATTTGGTCAGCCTGGGCAAGTTGGGCCGAAGGGCCTGTTTCCATGGCTGTGTGACTCTCTGGAGAACGTCCAATCTCCGTACAGACGGCACCCGTGGTCAGGATGGAACTGGGGCATCTGGCGCCGTGAGGCAGCAGCACTACCCGCAGCTGCGCCAGCGTGCCGACCTACATCCAGGGCTTGTCCCGGTCGTTACGGGGAACAGGCTAAACTTCTTTTCCATCCCCTGCGGGACAGAGAGAGAGAGAGAGGGAGGGAGAGAGAGAGAGAGAGAGAGAGCCTCTTCCTTGACACAGCTGTTTGCCTTCAGAGAAAAGTCGTGACTCCAGAGCCGGGACTGATACATTAATAGAGTTTGCATGTCAAACGTCTTCTGTAGATACTGAAACTGTATACGCAGGAAGAGAATTCATAACAGGGTGCCGGGGATTTCACCGCTGATTTAATAAATGATACAGGATGGATTTGGGGAGCTGAATGCATAAATCTTCCCCTCGTCTAATTGGAAGGAAATTAACCTAAATCCAGCTCAGTATTTTCTTCTCCTTTTCTCAATGTCTATATAAATCCATCCATTTACATTCACCGAACAGTCCCCGAGTCTCCGGCAAGGGGCATTAGATTAATTGGCCACAGACAGTTCCTGACTAAATCGGTCAGAGCGAGAAGGGGTCAGTTGAGTTCACTTTAGTTGACTTTAGTTTAGTTCACTTTAGTTTAGTTCAGTTAATAATCAATAGACAATAGTCAATAGGTGCAGGAGTAGGCCATTCGGCCCTTCGAGCCAGCACCGCCATTCAATGTGATCATGGCTGATCATCCCCAATCAGTACCCCGTTCCTGCCTTCTCCCCATATCCCCTGACCGCTATTTTTAAGAGCCCTATCTAGCTCTCTCTTGAAAGCATCCAGAGAACCTGCCTCCACCGCCCTCTGAGGCAGAGAATTCCACAGACTCACCACTCGATGTGAGAAAGAGTGTTTCCTCGTCTCCGTTCTAAATGGCTTACTCCTTATTCTTAAACTGTGGCCCCTGGTTCTGGACTCCCCCAACATCGGGAACATGTTTCCTGCCTCTAGCGTGTCCAAGCCCTTAACAATCTTATATGTTTCAATGAGATATCCTCTCATCCTTCTAAACACCAGAGTGTACAAGCCCAGCCGCTCCATTCTCTCAGCATATGACAGTCCCGCCATCCCGGGAATTAACCTGGTGAACCTACGCTGCACTCCCTCAATAGCAAGAATGTCCTTCCTCAAATTAGGGGACCAAAAACTGCACACAATACTGTTCTGTTCAGTTTAGTTCAGTTTAGTTCCGTTTAGTTCAGTTTAGTATAGTTTTGTTTATTGTCACGTGTACCGAGGTACAGTGAAAAGATTTTAGACTTTAGTGTTTAGAGATACAGCACGGAAACACGCCGACCAGCGATCACCCCGTACACTAGCACTCTCCTTCACATTAGGGACAATTTACAATTTTATCGAAGGCAGTTAACCTGCAAACCTGCACGTCTTTGGAGCGTGGGAGGAAACCGGAGAAAACTCACGCAGTCGCAGAGAGAACGTACAAACTCCGCACAGGCAGCACCCGTAGTTAGGATCGAACTCGTGTCGCTGGTGCTGTAGGGCAGCAACTCTACCGCTGCGCCACTGTTGCGTGCCAGCCATTCAGCGGAAAGACAAGACATGAATACAACCGAGCCGTGTACAGGATAAAGGGAATAGCTTGAATAATCCCGTTCAGTGCAAGATAAGGTTCAGTCTGAGGCTAAGGAATACACAGAACATTGAACAGTACAGCACAGGAACAGGCCCTTCGGCCCACAATGTCCGTGCCGAACATGACGCCAAGAAGCATATAAGACTGTTAAGGGCTTGGACACGCTAGAGGCAGGAAACATGTTCCCGATGTTGGGGGAGTCCAGAACCAGGGGCCACAGTTTAAGAATAAGGGGTAAGCCATTTAGAACGGAGACGAGGAAACACTTTTTCTCACAGAGAGTGGTGAGTCTGTGGAATTCTCTGCCTCAGAGGGCGGTGGAGGCCGGTTCTCTGGATGCTTTCAAGAGAGAGCTAGATAGGGCTCTTAAAAATAGCGGAGTCAGGGGATATGGGGAGAAGGCAGGAACGGGGTACTGATTGGGGATGATCAGCCATGATTACATTGAATGGCGATGCTGGCTCGAATGGTCGAATGGCCTACTCCTGCACCTATTGTCTATTGTCTATAACCTAATCAGTGATCCATGTCCCTCCATTCCCTGCATCTAAAAGCCTCTTAAACACCACTATCGTATCCACCTCCACCACCACCCCTGGCAGCGCGTTCCAGGCACCCACCACCCTCTGTGTAAAAAAAAAACTTGCCCCACACATTTCCTTTAAACTTTCCCCCCTCTCACCTTAAAGCTGTGCCCTCCAGCCTCTGATTTTTTCCATTCTGGGAAAGAAAGGTTCTGATTGTCTACCCTATCTATGCCTCTCAAAAATTGATCTACTTCTATCGGGTCTCCCGTCGACCTCCGTCGTTCCAGAGAAGACAATCCCAGCCTCTCCCTGGAGCTGTGTAGGAAGGAACTGCAGGCGCTGGGTTACGCTGAAGACAGGCATTAAATGCTGGAGGAACTCAGCGGGACGGGCAGCATCTCTGGAGAGAAGGAATGGGTGAGGTTTTGGGGCCGAGACCCTTCTTCAGACCACATAAGGATATTCACCTGGATACAGGTAACAGAAAGAATGTGCAAACTCCAGACAGACAGCATCGGAGATCAGGATCGAACCTGGGTCTCCGGCGCTGTGAGACAGTAGACAATAGACAATAGACAATAGGTGCAGTAGGCCATTCGGCCCTTCGAGACAGCACCGCCATTCAATGTGATCATGGCTGATCATCCCCAATCAGTACCCCGTTCCTGCCTTCTCCCCATATCCCCTGACTCCGCTATCTTTAAGAGCCCTATCTACCTCTCTCTTGAAAGTATCCAGAGAACCCGCCTCCACCGCCCTCTGAGGCAGAGAATTCCACAGACTCACAACTCTCTGTGTAAAAAAGTGTTTCCTTGTCTCCGTTCTAAATGGCTTACCCCTTATTCTTAAACTGTGGCCCCTGGTTCTGGACTCCCCCAACATCGGGAACATGTTTCCTGCCTCTAGCATGTCCAATCCCTTAATAATCTTATATGTTTCCATAAGATAACCTCTCATCCTTCTAAACTCCAGAGTGTACAAGCCCAGCCGCTCCATTCTCTCAGCATATGACAGTCCCGCCATCCCGGGAATTAACCTGGTGAACCTACGCTACACTCCCTCAATAGCAAGAATGTCCTTCCTTTTGCCCGCATTTTGTCCATATCCTTCTAAACCCTTCCTATCCATGTAGCTGTCCAAGTGTTGTTTAAATGCTGTTATAGTACCTGCCTCATCGACCTCCTCAGGTTCCGTATACAGTAGCAAAGTGTGGAGTCATGCAATTTGGCAGTAGGAATGAAGGCGTAGATAATTTTCTAAATGGGTAGAGAATTAAGAAATCGGAGGAGCAAAGGGAGTGCTGGTGCAGGGTTCCCAAAAAGTTAATTTGCAAGTTGAATCGGTAGTTAGGAGGGCAAATGCAATTTCAATAGGACTAGCATATACAAAACTGGGATGTGATGTTGAGGCTCTATAAGGCGCTGGTCAGGCCAAATTTGGAATATTGTGAGCAGTTTTGAGCCCCATATCTGAGGAAGGATGTGCTGGCTCTGGAGAGGGGCCAGAGGAGGTTTATGAGAATAATCTCTGGAATAAGTGGGTTAACCCATGATGAGCGTTTGTCGGCACTGGGCCTGTACTCGCTGGAGTTTAGAAGAATGAGGGGGGAACCTCATTGAAACATACAGAACGGTGAAAGGCAATTTTAGACAATAGACAATAGACAACAGACAATAGGTGCAGGAGTAGGCCATTCGGCCCTTCAAGCCATCACCGCCATTTAATGTGATCATGGCTGATCATCCCCAATCAGTACCCCGTTCCTGCCTTCTCCCCATATCCCCTGACTCCGCTATCTTTAAGAGCCCTATCTAGCTCTCTCTTGAAAGCATCCAGAGAACCTGCCTCCACCGCCCTCTGAGGCAGAGAATTCCACAGACCCAGAGAATTTTCACCCAGAGAGTTGTGAATCTGTGAAATTCTCTGCCACAGAGAAGGCAGTGGAGGCCGGTTCTCTGGATACCCCACGAGTACCCCACTAGTCACTGCCTGCCATTCTGAACGGGGCCCGTTAATCCTTACTCTTTGTGTCCTGTCTGCCAACCAATGTTCTATCCATGTCAGCACTCTACCCCCAATACCATGTGCTCTAATTCTGCCCGCTAATGTTGAGCATCCAGTAGCAGAGAGGGCTGGGGGGGGGGGGGGGGGGTGTCTGAGTCTTAGGTCCAGGAGGGAGTTATGCAGACTGAGTTACCAGAGGAAGTGGCAGAGACAGATAGAATTTCAATGCTGGGCTCCAGAAGCAAAATGTGGAGTTGAATTTAAATTGAAGTAATTAAATAAATCTGGAATAAAAAGTATCAGAATCAGCAGTGATGACCATGAAACCTAATCCATCTGGGTTGCCGCTATCCTTCGGGGGAGGCAGTCTCCATACTGGTCGTTGCCCCATCTCCATCTCCACCTGAGACGAGGAAAAAACTTTCCACCCAGAGAGTTGTGAATCTGTGGAATTCTCTGCCGCTGAAGGCAGTGGAGGCCGATTCGCTGGATGTTTTCTAGAGGGAGTTAAGGGGCCTGTCCCACTTGGCGATTTTTTTTTTCGCCGACTGCCGGCGTCATATCAGGGTCGCCAAAAGATTTTGAACATTTTTTGAGCAAAATCCAGCGGGGACAAAAAAAAAACGTTGCGACACTTGAAAAAAACACCGTGCGTCAATACGTCTTCGCGCCGCGTCACGCCGCGTATTTTTCGGTGACCTGATACGTCAGTCAATGATGCCGGCAGTCGCCGAAAAAAATCGCCAAGTGGGACAGGCCCTTTATATTTAGCTCTTAGGGCTAATGAAATTAAGGGATATGGAGAGAAAGCAGGAACGGGGTACTGATTCTAGATGAACATATTGAATGGCGGGAGACAAAAGTGCTGGAGAAACTCAGCGGGTGCAGCAGCATCTATGGAACGAAGGATATAGGCAACGTTTCGGGCTGAAACCCTTCTTCAGAATGGCCTATTGAATAGCAGTGCAGGCTCGAGGGGCCGAATGGCCTACTCCTGCAGCTGTTTTCTACGTTTCTCACCCATCGACTGCCCTTGCATTGCTGGCACCGACCTCCATGTCGCTCCAGAACCACCAACATGGTTGGCCCAACGACTCAAGGGGCGGCACAATGACGCAGCGGTAGAGTTATTGCCTCACCGCGCCAGAGACCCGGGTTCCATCCTGACTATGGATGCTGTCCGTGTGGAGTTTGTACGTTCTCCCCGTGACCTGGTGTCAGAGGTTATGGGGAGAAGGCAGGAGAATGGGGTTAGGAGGGAGAGATAGATTGAATTGCGGAGTAGTCCTGATTGGGCCGAATGGCCTAATTCTACTCGTATCACTTATGACCTTATGACCTGCGTGGGTTTTCTCCGGGTGCTCCAGTTTCCTCCTACACTCCGAAGAGCCGCAGGTTTGTGGATTAATTGGTTTATGTAAATTGTCCCTGGTGTGTAGGATAGTGTTAGTGTGCGGTGATCGCTAGTCGGTGCGGTCTCGGTGGGCCGAAGGGCCTGTTTCCGCGCTGTATCTCTAAACAAAACTCAACCAAGACCCTTGGCCTGCCATGTGACTCCAAATCTAGCTACATGATTACACATCCCTGATTAACCTACCTGATTAATTAGTTCGCAATAACCAACCTGATCTCCCTGTGGCTCAGCACTTCAACTCCCCCTCCCATTCCGAATCCGAATCCGACCTTTCTGTCCTGGGCCTCCTCCATGGCCAGGGTGAGTCCCACCGTAGATTGGAGGAGCAGCACCTCATATTTCGCTTGGGTACTTTACACCCCAGCGGTATGAACATTGACTTCTCCAATTTCAGGTAGTCCTTGCTTTCTCCCTCCTTCCCCTCCCCTTCCCAGCTCTCCCACAGCCCACTGTCTCCGCCTCTTCCTTTCTTCTTCCCATCCGCCACACCCCCACATCAGTCTGAAGAAGGGTCTCGACCCGAAACGTCACCTATTCCTTCTCTCCATATGTGCTGCCTCACCCGCTGAGTTTCTCCAGCATTTTGTCTACCTTCGATTTTTCCAGCGTCTGCAGTTCCTTCTTTCCAGCAGATTGATGCAGTCATGAAGAAAGCTCATTGACTATGGTACTTCCTTAGAAGACTGAGATTGCCCTTATGGATGTCTACAGGTGTACAGCAGAGAGCATATTAGACTGGTTGCATCAGGGCCTGGTTCAATAACTCAAATGCCTCGGAACGAAGGAGATGACAGAGATCGTTCCATGACCATCAGGTTGATTGATCCCTGGGATACGAGATTGATCCCTGGGATGGCGGGACTGTCATATGAGGAAAGATTGAAAAGACTAGGCTTGTATTCACTGGAGTTTAGAAGGATGAGGGGATATCTTATAGAAACATATAAAATTATAAAAGGCCTGGACAAGCTAGATGCAGGAAAAATGTTCCCAATGTTGGGCGAGTCCACAACCAGGGGCCACACAGTCTTAGAATAAAGGGGAAGCTATTTAAGACTGAGGTGAGAAAAAACGTTTTCACCCAGAGAGTTGGAATTCCCTGCCACAGAGGGCAGTGGAGGCCAAATCACTGGATGGATTTAAGAGAGAGTTAGATAGAGCTCTAGGGGCTAGTAGAATCAAGGGATATGGGGAGAAGGCAGGCACGGGTTATTGATTGGGGACGATCAGCCATGATCACAATGAATGGCGGTGCTGGTTCGAAGGGCCAAATGCCCTCCTCCTGCACCTATTTTCTATGTTTCTATGTTTCTATGTTCAAGAAGAGCTTCTTCGAGAAGCAGCCCCTCCGACCCACCCAGGCGACCATGGATCACCTGGTTGCATCCTACGCACTGGGGATAATTTACAGAAGCCAATTAACCTGCAAAACCTTGGAGTGTGGGAGGAACCCGGAGCACCTGGAGGAAACCACGTGGTCACGGGGAGAAGGGACAAACTCCGTACAGACAGCACCCGTCATCAGGATGGAAGCCGGGTCTGTGGCGGGTGTAAGGCAGCGACTCTACCGCTGCGCCAACGTCCATTTGTCATTGCTGAACCCGGAGTGATCTCAGAGCCCTCGTGTTCCCTGTGTGAAGGCAGGGCAACAACTGCGGCGGCGGTTCGGAGATCTCCGCGCGCCCTCCAACGTAACGCGGGCAGTGGGTGTCAGAGGCAGTGGGTGTCCGTCCGACACCCTGCAGCGACTGGGAAACGGGAAAAAATCCTCGTCTGGGAACGTTCCAGGCTGGAGTCTCCCTCTCTCCAAGCCTATCAGGAGAAGTCACTTCCATTGACTCCATCTACACCTCACGCTGCCTCGGCAAGGCCAGCAGCATAATCAAGGACCAGTCGCATCCCGGCCACTCCCTCTTCTCCCCTCTCCCATCAGGCAAGAGGTACAGAAGTGTGAAAACACACACACACCTCCAGATTCAGGGACAGTTTCTTCCCAGCTGTTATCAGGGAACTGAATCATCCTATCAACAACCAGAGAGCAGTGCTGAACTACTATCTACCTCATCGGTGACCCTCGGACTACCCTTGATCGGACTTTGCTGGCTTTACCTTGCACTAAACGTTATTCCCTTATCCTGTATCTGTACACTGTAAATGGGTAGATTGTAATTGATCCATTGAGGAAAGATTGAAAAGACTAGGCTTGTATTCATTGGAGTTTAGAAGGATGAGGGGCGATCTTATAGAAACATATAAAATTATAAAAGAGCTGGACAAGCTAGATGCAGGAAAAAATGTTCCCAATGTTGGGCGAGTCCAGAACCAAGGGCCACAGTCTTAGAATAAAGGGGAGGTCATTTAAGACTGAAATGAGAAAAAACTTTTTCACCCAGAGAGTTGTGAATTTATGGAATTCCCTGCCACAGAGGGCAGTGGAGGCCAAGTCACTGGATGGATTTAAGAGAGAGTTAGATAGAGCTTTAGGGGCTAGTGGAGTCAAGGGATATGGGGAGAAGGCAGGCACGGGTTATTGATAGGGGACGATCAGCCATGATCACAATGAATGGCGGTGCTGGCTCGAAGGGCCGAATGGCCTCATCCTGCACCTATTTTCTATGTTTGTATGTTTCTATGCTTCTAATCATGTATTGTCTTTGCACTGACTGGATAGCAGGCAACAAAAGCTTTTCACTGTACCTCGGTACACGTGACAATAAACTGAACTATAACATCTATCCCTGCCAGATTCATCGCACTACTTGGAAGTCAGGGCAGAATTTGACCCAGGGTCCTGGGTGGAAACTCCCCCTCAGTTACAGACAATAACATCAAAGCCTCTGCTGATGGAAAGGCTTTGGAATTCCTGACGCCATAATAACGAGAGGAACGTCGCTGAATGTAGCTCCATCTGTCCAAGGAAAACAGGGCTGGACATTTTTCCTACTGTAGTTCTGACTTGGCTACAGATGGCCAACTTCCCCCCCCCCCCCCCCTGGCTCTTTTCATGATGTGCAAAGTACTGTGGTGTGGCAGAGAAAGTCTCACAGTTTTGCATCACTGTTGCCAGACTGGATTCATCGCATTCCCAGCCCTGACCTCTCACGCATATATCATCCCAGAGTCACAGAGTGACAGAGACACAGAGTCACACAGACACAGAGACACGGAGTCACAGAGACACAGAGTCACACAGACACAGAGGACACGGAGTCACAGAGTCACAGAGTGACAGAGACACAGAGTCACACAGACACAGAGACACGGAGTCACAGAGTCACAGAGTTAAAGCCCTGTCCCACGGTACAAGTTCATTCCAAGAGTTCTCCTGAGTTTGCCCTGATTCGAACTCGGAGATTTATGGTAATGGCCACTCGTCGGTACTCGGGGCAACATGTTGAAAAATCTTCACGAGTCTTCCTGTGCTTACCTGCCGTTAGCGAGTCTTCCTGAGTACCTGCCGTTAGCGTTACGGGCCGCTAAGAGACGTCCCCGAGCTCCGACGTACCCGCTACGTCCATTCTCCGTGCTTACCACGAGTTTGATTTTTTTAAACTCGGGAGAGCTCTTGGAATGAACTCGCACCGTGGGACAGGGCTTTAACAGAGTCACAGAGACACAGAGACACAGAGACACAGAGACACAGAGACACAGAGACACAGAGTCACAGAGACACAGAGACAGACACAGAGACAGACACAGAGACACAGAGACACAGAGACACAGAGACACAGAGACACAGAGACACAGAGACACAGAGACACAGAGACACAGACACAGAGACACAGAGACACAGAGTCACAGAGACACAGAGACACAGAGACACAGAGTCACAGAGACACAGAGACACAGAGACACAGACACAGAGACACAGACACAGAGACACAGAGACACAGAGACACAGACACAGAGACACAGAGACACAGAGACACAGAGTCACAGAGACACAGAGTCACAGAGTCTGCGTATCTTCACACCCAACTAGTCACAGAGTCACGGAGTCACGGAGTCACAGTCACAGAGTCACAGTCACAGAGTCACAGGGTCTTCTTGTGTATGGACAACTTGTTCTGTTTGATCTTATGTGATTGTGTACGCCGGTTGATTGCATTAGTTGAAATAGGGCGGACCACGTGAAGGTTGCAATCTCCCACCCCAGTCATAGAGTGATACAGTGTGGAAACAGGTCCTTCAGCCCAACTTGCTCACATCGACCAACATGTCCCATCTACACTAGCCCCACTTGCCTATGCTTGGTCCATATCCCTCCAATCCTGTCCTATCCATGTACCTGTCTAGCTGTTTCTTAAACGTTGGGCTAGTCCCTGCCTCAACTACCTCCTCTGGCAGCTTGTTCCATACACCCACCACCCTCTGTGTGGAAAAAGTTACCCCTCAGATTCCCATTAAATCTTTTCCCCTTCACCTTGAACCTCTGAAGAAATATCCCGACCCGAAACATCACCCGCCCTTCTTCTCCAGAGATGCTGCTTGACCCGCTGAGTTACTCCAGCACTTTCTGCCTATCTTCACACCCAACTAGTTTGGAGAAGGGTCTCAACCCGAAACGTCACCTATTCCTTTTCTCCAGAGATGCTGCCTGACCCGCTGAGTTACTCCAGCATCTCCATCAATGG
>CM075978.1:202651-206611 GCA_038087875.1 Malacoraja senta
CTGGTTGGGAATTAGTTCCATTCTGGTTCAGCGGGAGTGGAGAAGGTCAGGGGGCGAAGGGAGGGTGGATTGGGGGGGTGGAGGGGGGGGGGGGGAAGGGGGGGAGTGACAGGGGGGTTTCCAAAGAGAGACAGAGTAGGCACAGAAGACACAAAAGGCTGGAGTAACTCAGCGGGACGGGCAGCATCTCTGGAAAAAAGGAATAGGTGAGGTTTCAGGTCGAGACCCTTCTTCAGACTGAGAGTCGGGGGGAAAGGGAGACGAGAGAGGTGTAGACGGTGATGTCGAGAAATATCGAACAAAGAAACATTATAGAAACATAGAAACATATGCAAAAAAAGTAACAATGATGAAGGAAATGGGCCATTGTTAGCTGTGGGCTAGGTGGAGTTTAGAAGGATGAGAGGGTTTCTCATTGAAACATATAAGATTGTTAAGGGTTTGGACACGCTAGAGGCAGGAAACATGTTCCCGATGTTGGGGGAGTCCAGAACAAGGGGCCACAGTTTAAGAATAAGGAGTAAGCCATTTAGAACGGAGACGAGGAAACACTTTTTCTCACAGAGAGTTGTGAGTCTGTGGAATTCTCTGCCTCAGAGGACGGTGGAGGCCGGTTCTCTGGATACTTTCAAGAGAGAGCTAGATAGGGCTCTTAAAGATAGCGGAGTCAGGGGATATGGGGAGAAGGCAGGAACGAGGTACTGATTGGGGATGATCAGCCATGATCACATTGAATGGAGGTGCTGGCTCGAAGGGCCGAATGGCCTACTCCTGCACCTATTGTCTATTGTCTATTGAAAACGAGTTACAGACAACGTGACCCAACAAGACAGTGGTGAAGCTGGTACGACCACTTGGGTGAGGGAGGGGACGGGGAGAGAGGGGATGCAAGGGTTACTTGAAGTTAGAGAAATGAATGCTTGTACCACTGAGGTGTAAGCTGCCCCAGCGAAATATGAGATGCTGTTCCTCCAATTTGCGCTGGGCCTCACTCTGACAGTGGAGGAGGCCCAGGACAGAAAGGTCAGTGTGTGGGAATGGGACGGGGAGTTGAAGTGTTTGGCAACCGGGAGATCAGGTGGGTCCAAGCAGATGGCAGAGGACCCTCCAATGAAGCAAAATGAGAATATCGTCAGTTAAATGCCAATAAAGGCATCCCAAAGCCCAGAAATCAATGCAAGATTATACTTAAGCCTCATAGCAATTATCCTCATTACATAGAACCACAGCAGTCCAAGGTTAAATCAAATTTTATATATGTAAAAGTTAATACTGAAATCAGGGGGGTGAATATGATCCACATAATTTCATGCCATTGGTATTTACGCTTCTAAATGTTGACGACTTTAACACATTCAGGCACGGAGGAGCAAGATTTAATAGTGAGAATGTTTAGGTTCATCATTGTCACGCATACTGAGGTACAGAGAAAAGCTTTCTTTTAGAAACAGAGAAACATAGAAAATAGGTGCAGGAGTAGGCCATTCGCCCCTTCGAACCAGTTGTCTGTGTCTCTATGTCCCTATGTCCCTGTGACTCTGTGTCTCTGTGTCTTTGTGTCTCTGTGTCTCTGTGTCTCAGTGTCTCTGTGTCTCTGTGTCTCTGTGTCTCTGTGTCTCTGTGTCTCTGTGTCTCTGTGTCTCTATGTCCCTGTGACTCTGTGTCTCTGTGTCTCTGTGTCTATGTTTCCCTGTGTCTCTGTGTCTGTGTCGAGGGAGTGGAGGAGGTCAGGAACAGGTGCAAGGTCAGTGAACAGGGAGAGGAAAGGGGGGGGGGTGTGTGTGTGTGTGAAGAAAGCAGGAGGGGCTTTGGGGAGGGGGGAAGGGAGGTGTTTGTAGAAGTTACCTAATATTAGAGACTTCAATGTTCATACCGTTGTGTTGTAAGCTACCCAAGCCGAATACCATCACAACGTCTAAGAGACATTTAAAGCCCTGTCCCACTGTACGAGGTAATTCAAGAGCTCTCCCGAGTTAAAAAACTAAAATCAAAGTCGTGGTAAGCACGTAGAATGTACGTAGCGGGTACGTCGGAACTCGGGGACGTCTCTTAGCGGCTCGTAACGCTAACGGCAGGTACTCGGGAAACGCGGTAAGCTCGGGAAGACTGGTGAAGATTTTTCAACATGTTGAAAAATGTCCGCGAGAGCCCCGAGTACCGACGAACGGCCATTACCGTAAATCTCCGAGTTCGAATCAGGGGAAACTCGGGAGAACTCTTGAATGAACTCGTACAGTGGAACAGGGCTTTAAGACAGGGTAACCATATAACCATATAACCATTACAGCACGGAAACAGGCCATCTCGGCCCTTCAAGTCCGTGCCGAACATTTTTTAAAAATTTTTTTTAATTAAAAAAAAAAAAAATACTTCCCCCTAGTCCCATCTACCTGCACTCAGACCATAACCCTCCATTCCTTTCCCGTCCATATACCCATCCAATCTATTTTTAAAGGATAAAATCGAACCAGCCTCCACCACTTCCACTGGAAGCTCATTCCACACAGCTACCACTCTCTGAGTAAAGAAGTTCCCCCTAATGTTACCCCTAAACTTCTGTCCCTTAATTCTCAAGTCATGTCCCCTTGTTTGAATCTTCCTACTCTCAATGGAAAAAGCTTATCCACGTCAACTCTGTCTAACCCGCTCATCATTTTAAAGACCTCTATCAAGTCCCCTCTTAACCTTCTGCGCTCCAAAGAATAAAGACCTAACTTGTTCAACCTTTCTCTGTAACTTAGTTGCTGAAACCCAGGCAACATTCTAGTAAATCTCCTCTGCACTCTCTCTATTTTGTTGACATCCTTCTTATAAATAGGCGACCAAAATTGTACTCCATACTCCAGAATTGGCCTCACCAATGCCTTGTACAATTTCAACATTACATCCCAACTTCTATATTCAATGCTCTGATTTATAAAGGCCAGCACCCCAAAAGCTTTCTTTACCACCCTATCTACATGAGATTCCACCTTCAGGGAACTATGCACAGTTATTCCTAGATCCCTCTGTTCAACTGCATTCCTCAATTCTCTACCGTTTACCATGTACGTCCTATTTTGATTTACAAATGATACAACAATGATACAATTTATTTGTTGTCATTTGAACCTAAGCAAACGAAATTTGGTTTCTGCAGTCATACAAACAAGTAAAAAGAACCAAGACACAACACAATTTACACAAACATCCATCACAGCGAATCTCCTCCTCACTGTGATGGAAGGCAAAGTCTTGTCTCTCCCCTGCACTCCCCATTCTCCTCCCGATGTCTAAGTCAAAGCCCCCGGCGGGCGATGGTAAATAAATCCCGCGGCCATTAAAGCCACGCCGGGCGATGCAAGGCCACGCTCCGGGTCTTGATGTTGGAGCCCCTGGCGGGCGCTAGCAAGTCCCGCGGCCATTAAAGCCGCGCCGGGCGATGCAAGGCCACGCTCCAGGTCATCCTCAACCCCGCAACTCGAGCGGGAGAAGTTGCCGTTGCGGGAGCTCCGAAAAGCGGTCTCCCACCAGGGACCCGCGAGCTCCCGATGTCACCATCCACCGGGCCGGCGGCTGGAGCCTCCGAATCTCCGGGGTCGGGCCGCAGCAGCGTGCCACCACAGCTCCTCCCGTTCCGAACTTGGCCAGCTCCACGATGGTGAGTAAGTCCGCAGGCTCCGCGACTGGAGCCCCCAGGTAGTTCCGTTGGAGGCCGCTCCACGGGATCCATGGATAGGATAGGTTTAGGGGGATATGGGCCAAATGCAGGCAGGTGGGACTGGTGTAGATGGGGCATGTTGGTCGGCGTGGGCAAGTTTAGTTGAATTTAGTTTAATGTCACATGTATCGAGGTGCAGTGAAAAGCTTTTGTTGTGTGCTATCCAGTCAGCAGAAAGACAATACATGATTACAATCGAGCCGTCCACAGTGTATAGTTGCATGAGAAGGGAATAACATTTAGTGCAAGGTAAAGCCAGC
>CM075978.1:206811-232695 GCA_038087875.1 Malacoraja senta
AATTGCTTTGAATCGCAATCAAGCATGTGTGGGAAGCCAAGCACGGCTAACATCAGTCTGCAGGATGAGGTCACTGAAAGCGCATTACAGTATTGAAACTCTCGGTTGGATTGCCCCGGCTGCCAAGGTATCATCTTTCCCAGGAAAAGCTCGCAAGCATTGTTTTCTGATTTTCCTGGCTGATTGCGATGAAATAATTTCCCTCACTCCAGAAGCAATGGTCGGATCCTGGGGGCCTGCTCTCAATCTCGAGTCCCCCTAAACTGCCCGTCCTTTATTAGATAAACTCTCTGTTGATCCTGCTTAATATCCACTTAGGACCATGAATTACCAGCCAATTAACCACGGCAGAATTTACTTTGGCAGGGGCCGAAGTGAGGCATTTAATCTTGATATTGCTGCACCACGACTTGTTGACGGATACAACTGAACGATATTAATTGAAGTCAGCAGCCTCATGCTGAGGATTTGGGCAATTTTCTTTTACTCTGAGGCTCCTTGACAGAGTTAGGCGGGCAAAGTGCCAGGGGGGGTATTTTTCTGCCTATGTAATTATTGAGAGGGGGGGGAGGGGGGGGGGTTGGTTGATGGGAACAAAAGTTTACATTTAGTTTTCCTTCAGTTTTTGCTTGGTTATTTTCCATTAAGTTGAATTTAACTTAATTTAAAGTCGACAAAAGTGCTGGAGACACTCAGCGGGTGCAGCAGCATCTATGGAGCGAAGGAAATAGGCAACGTTTCGGCCGAAACCCTTCGGGTTTCGACCCGAAACGTTGCCTATTTCCTTTGGGTTTCGGCCCGAAACGTTGCCTATTTCCTTTGGGTTTCGGCCCGAAACGTTGCCTATTTCCTTTGGGTTTCGGCCCGAAACCTTGCCTATTTCCTTTGGGTTTCGGCCCGAAACGTTGCCTATTTCCTTCGCTCCATAGATGCTGCCGCACCCGCTGAGTTTCTCCAGCGCTTTTGTCCACCTTCGATTTTCCAGCATCTGCAGTTCCTTCTTAAAAACGAATTCACTTTATTTAATTTAGTTTTACTTTAGTCTCGGTTTAGAATGGTTTCGTTTTGTTTCGTTCGGCTATCCTTTTTTAGTTTAGAGATACAGAACGGAAACAGGCCCTTCGGCCCTCCGGGTCTGCACCGACCAGCGATCCCCGCACACTAACGCTATCCTACACCCACACTAGGGGACAATTTACATTTACACCGAGCCAATTAACCTACAACCCCGCACGTCTTTGGAGTGTGGGAGGAAACCGGAGATCTCGGAGGAAACCCACGCTGGCCACGGGGAGAACGTGCAAACTCCGTGCGGGCAAGCGCCCGTAGCCAGGATCGAACCCAGGTCTCTGGCGCTGTAAGCGCTGTAAAGCCCCTGTCCCACTTCGGAGACCTAAACAGCAACCTCTGGTGACCTTGCCCGCCACCCAAAAAAAAAAAATCAAGGTGGAGGTGACCTGCAACCTCCTACCACCTCCCACGCATATGTTGAAAACCTTCCTCCACTATGAAGAAAACCGGCTTCGACTAGACCTGCGACTAAAAAACTATCGATTTTTAAAACGGCAACCTGTTTTTTGTCGAGGCCGGCTTTAATCATGATGAAAAAAACAGCAGCAACCTAGATGAAGCCTCGACCACACGGAAACCACTTTCAACCATTAGGGAGAGTGACCAAAACCTCTGGTGACCTCATGGAAACCTTGGGTGGCGGGCAAGGTCACTAGAGGTTGCTGTTTAGGTCTCCTAAGTGGGACAGGGGCTTAAGGCAGCAACTCTACTGCTGCGCCACTGGGCTGCACATTTTTGTGGTTTAGTTTAGAGATGCAGCTTGGTAACAGGCCCTTCAATAGACAATAGACAATAGACAATAGGTGCAGGAGTAGGCCATTTGGCCCTTTGAGCCAGCACCGCCATTCAATGTGATCATGACTGATCATCCCCAATCAGTACCCCGTTCCTGCCTTCTCCCCATATCCCCTGACTCCGCTATTTTTAAGAGCCATATCTAGCTCTCTCTTGAAAGTGGCCAGAGAACCGGCCTCCACCGCCCTCTGAGGCAGAGAATTCCACAGACTCACCACTCTCTGTGAGAAAAAGTGTTTCCACGTCTCCGTTCTAAATGGCTTATTCCTTATTCTTAAACTGTGGCCCCTGGTCCTGGACTCCCCCAACATCGGGAACATGTTTCCTGCCTCTAGCGTGTCCAAGCACTTAACAATCTTATATGTTTCAATGAGATGCCCTCTCATCCTTCTAAACTCCAGAGTGTACAAGCCCAGCTGCTTCGGCCCATCGAGTCCTGCGATCACCCTGTTAGGGACAATTTACAATTTTTTTTTTACCAGGGCCAATTCACCTACAAACCTGCACGTCTTTGGAGTGTGGGAGAAAACCGGACCGCCCGGAGAAATCCCACGCAGGTCCCGGGGAGAACGTGCAAACTCCGTACAGGCAGCACCCGTAGTCGGGATTGAACCCGGGTCTCTGGCGCTGTGAGGCAGCAACTCTACCGCTGCACCACCATGCTGCCCGATTATCTTAGTTTCAGTTCAGTTCTCATATATTATTGTGCACCAAGATATTGAGACAAGGAACTGCAGGTGCTGGTTTATACCAAAGATAGACACAAAGTGCGGGAGCAACTCGGTGGGCCAGGCAACATCTGTGGAGGAAAAAGATGGGTGACATTTCGGGTCGGGACCCTTCTTCAGACTCGGTGAAAAGATTAGGGGGACAAAAGTGCTGGAGAAACTCAGCGGGTGCGGCAGCATCTATGGAGCGAAGGAAATAGGCAACGTTTCGGCCCGAAACCCTTCTTCAGTCTGATGTAGGGTGGGGGGGGGGCGGGGAGAAGAAAGGAGAAAGGAAGAAGAGGAGCCAGAGGGCTGAGGGAGAGCTGAGAAGGGGAGGAGACAGCAAGGGCTACCGGAAATTGGAGAAGTCAATGTTTATGCCGCTAGGGTGCAGACTGCCCAAGCGGAATATGAGGTGCTGCTCTCCAATTTCCGGTGGTGCTTCCTCGGTGAAAAGCTTTACTTGTTGCCCCCTATCCAGTCAGCGGAAAGACTGTAATAATGATTCCATTGTGCCAAAAGTCTGTGGAAAAACGGGTGGAATAATATGAAAGGTCTGAGATTCATGTACCATTGTGTGCTTCATTGTTCCGCTCAGGAACCGAATACTTGCCTCTGGGTTAGGAGATGGTGAGTCTAAGTTCAGCACAGTTAGACATGGAGCTCTGAGCAAGAGTCACAGAGTGGTAAAAGCTTGAAAATAGCCCAAACCTGATCCCTTCTTAGGCCTCCTTCGGTCGTGGCTGACCATGGGTGTCTCCAGGGTTGGAGGACGCCTGTACGTGACTTTGTTTAACGTGGGGAGACTGGTGCACAGACAGCCACCCCACGGTCCTTGACAGATCTGGGTCAGGATCCAGTGGCGTGGAGTCCAAGACGACCGGAGACCCTTTTCTGCCGCAGCCTTCATCCGCCTTCCCAGCCGTTGTGACGCTCCACTAAGGTCAGCCATCGTCCTCCGCCTGTTCCACCGTTGAGGTCTTGGTTGGATTGCTCTTTGTCAGAGACCTCCCCCTCGACCTTACCGCCATGGGTGGCCCTACCAGGAGCATCGCTCCAGACGGCATCGCTCTCAGGATCTCAGGACCACACAAGCTTCTCCACCACGACAAGGTGACAATCCACGGAGAAGTGAACCTGATCCTTTTTGCACCCATTCTGCTCTAATCTTATTTGGTTAGTCATAGGTTCATACGGCACGGAAACAGGCCCTTCGGCCCAACCTGTCCATGCTGACCAAGATGCCCCATCTATGCTATTCCCTCCTGCTCCTGTTTGGCCCAGAACTGAAGAAGACCTTCTTGAGGAAGAGTTCCGACCTGAAACATCACCTATCCATGTTCTCCACAGATGCTGCCTGACCCGCTGAGTTACTCCAGCACTCTGTAAAACGTCACCTATCCATGTTCTCCACAGATGCTGCCTGACCCGCTGAGTTACTCCAGCACTCTGTGAAACGTCACCTATCCATGTTCTCCACAGATGCTGCCTGACCCGCTGAGTTACTCCAGCACTCTGTGAAACGTCACCTATCCATGTTCTCCACAGATGCTGCCTGACCCGCTGAGTTACTCCAGCACTCTGTAAAACGTCACCTATCCATGTTCTCCACAGATGCTGCCTGACCTGCAGAGTTACTCCAGCACTTTGTGTCTACCTTCGGTGTAAACCAGTATCTGCAGTTCCTTCCTACATATTCCATCTAAACCTTTCCTATCCATGTACCTGTCCAAATGGGTCTCGACCCGAAACGTCACCCATTCCTTCTCTCCAGAGATGCTGCCTGTCCTGCTGAGTTACTCCAGAATTTTGTGTCTAACTGGTTTTGTGTCTAAACCAGCATCTGCAGTTCCTTCCAACACAATAGACAATAGACAATAGATGCAGGAGTAGGCCATTCGGCCCTTCGAGCCAGCACCGCCATTCAATGTGATCATGGCTGATCATCCCCAATCAGTACCCCCCGTTCCTGCCTTCTCCCCATATGCCCTGACTCTGCTATCTTTAAGAGCCCTATCTAGCTCTCTCTTGAAAGCATCCAGAGAACCGGCCTCCACCGCCCTCTGAGGCAGAGAATTCCACAGATTCACAACTCTCTGTGTGAAAAAGTGTTTCCTCATCTCTGTTCTAAATGGCTTACTCCTTATTCTTAAACTGTGGCCCCTGGTTCTGGACTCCCCCAACATCGGGAACATGTTTCCTGCCTCTAGCGTGTCCAAGCCCTTAACAATATTATATGTTTCAATAAGTATCCTCTCATCCTTCTAAACTCCAGAGTGTACAAGCCCAGCTGCTCCATTCTCCCAGCATATGACAGTCCCGCCATCCCAGGAATTAACCTGGTGAACCTACGCTGCACTCCCTCAATAGCAAGAATGTCCTTCCTCAAATTAGGGGACCAAAACTGCACACAATACTCCAGGTGTGGTCTCACTAGGGTGTCTCACACAAATGTCTTTTAAATTCTGTTACAGTACGTGCCACAACTACCCCCTCTATCTATTCGCACCCCAAATTCTGCCACTCACCCACACACACTCAAGCATGAGGGATCTTGGGGTGCAGGCGCCTCAGCTCCCTCAAAGTGTCAACGCAAGCTGATAGAGTAATAATGGAGGTGCTCGCTATGCTTGCCTGCATCCGTTGGGGTATTGAGTCCAAGAGTCAGTGAGTCACGATGCTGTTCTATAGGTCTTTGGTGAGGGTGAAGAGCTCCGACCGCCGGCCTGTCTGCGGCCTATAACATCCGCGGGCCCGGTGGACGGTGACATTGGGAGCTCGCAGGTCCCTGGTGGGAGACCGCTTTTCGGAGCTCCCGCAACGGCAACTTCTCCTGCCCGAGTTGCGGGGTTGGAAATGTCCTGGAGCGGGGCCTTACATCGCTCCGCGCGGCTTTAATGGCCGCGGGACTTGCTTGCGCCCGCCGGGGGCTCCAACATCAAGACCCGGAGCACGGCCTTGCATCGCCCGGCGCGGCTTTAATGGCCGCGGGACTTGCTAACGCCCGCCGGGGGCTCCAACATCAAGACCCGGAGCACGGCCTTGCATCGCCCGGCGCGGCTTTAATGGCCGCGGGACTTACTTACCATCGCCCGCCGGGGGCTTTGGCTTTGACTTTGACATCGGGAGGAGAACGGGGAGTGCAGGGGGAGAGACAAGACTTTGCCTTCCATCACAGCGAGGAGGAGATTCGCTGTGATGGATGTTTGTGTAAATTGTGTTGTGTCTTGGTTCTTTACTTGTTTGTATGACTGCAGAAACCAAATTTCCGTTTGAACTTCATTTGAGGTTCAAATGACAGTAAACGGTATTGTGTATTGTATCCTGAAGCCGCGGTCTCCGGTAGGGAAGTGGCCGACTCGGGCGCTCCAAGTGTGTTCGACCGTCCCGACGTCGGAGTTTGGATCATCCCGACGAGAGGGCCTGTACATCGGGCCGTCCGTAGCGGCGACTACGGGGGGTTCATGGCCCCGACCACGGGTGAACAAAGGAGGAGGACTGGCTGAACTGTGTTGCCTTCCACCACAGTGAAGAATGTTTGTGTTCAATCTTATTGTGTATTGTGTGTTCTTTTTAAGTGTATCGCTGCTGGCAAATTCAAATCACTGCACCTTCGGGGGCACGTGACCAATAACATTGACTTTGACTTTGGATTTGACTTGAACTTTGACTTCTTGACTTTTGATCGGGAATATTGCATACAGTTCTGGTCGCCCCCATTGCAGGAAGGATGTGGAGGCTTTGGAGAGGGTGCAGAGGAGGTTTAGAAGAAGGGTCTTGAGCAGAACCAGGGGCCACAGTTTCAGAATAAGCCATTTAGAACGGAGACGAGGAAACACTTTTTCTCACAGAGGGTTGTGAGTCTGTGGAATTCTCTGCCTCAGAGGGCGGTGGAGGGAGGTTCTCTGGATGCTTTCAAGAGAGAGCTAGATAGGGCTCTTAAGGATAGAGGATATGGGGAGAAGGCAGGAACGGGGTACTGATTAGGGATGATCAGCCATGATCACATTGAATGGCGGTGCTGGCTCGAAGGGCTGAATGGCCTACTCCTGCACCTATTGTCCATTGTCTATTGTCTATTGGAAACCAATTCCTTCTCTCCAGAGATGCTGCCTGTCCCGTTGAATTGCTCCAGCATTGTGTGTCTATCTTCACCAGAATGATGCCTGGATCAGAGGCTATTAGCTACAGGGAGAGGTTTGTCAGACATTGTTTATTTTGTCTGGAGTATCAGAGGCTGAGGGGAGACCTGAGCGAAGTATATGAAATTCTTAAAGGATATAAAGATCTTAAATCTCTCATAAGGTCATAAGTGACAGGAGTAGAATTAGGCCATTCGGCCCATCAAGTCTACTCCGCCATTCAATCGTGGCTGATCTATCTCTCCCTCCTAACCCCATTCTCCTGCCTTCTCCCAATACCTCTGACACCCGCACTAATCAAGAATCTATCTATCTCTGCCTTAAATATATCCACTGACTTGGTCTCCACAGCCTTCAGTGGCAAAGAATTCCACAGATTCACCACCCTCTGGCTGAAGACATTCCTCCTCATCTCCTTCCTAAAAGAACGTCCTTTAATTCTGAGGCCGTGCCCTCTGGTCCTGGACTCTCCCACCGTCAGCCTGTGCCCATCTAGTTTGAGACGCAGAGACATACAGGGAGAGACAGAGACAGAGACAGAGAGGGAAAGGAGAGAGAGAGAGAGAGAGAGAGAGAGAGAGAGAAAGGAGAGAGAGCGAGAGAGAGAGAGAGAGGGGGAAAGGAGAGAGAGAGAGAGGGGGAAAGGAGAGAGAGAGAGAGATAGGGAGAGAGAGAGAGAGAGAGAGCGAGAGGGAAAGGAGAGAGAGAGAGAGAGAGGGGGGGAAAGGAGAGAGAGAGAGAGAGAGAGAGGAGAGAGAGAGAGAGAGAGAGAGAGAGAGAGAGAGAGAAAGAGAGAGAGGGGGGGAAAGGAGAGAGAGAGAGAGGGGGAAAGGAGAGAGAGAGAGAGGGAGAGAGAGAGGGAAAGGAGAGAGAGAGAGAAAGAGAGAGAGAAAGGAGAGAGAGCGAGAGAGAGAGAGAGAGAGAGAGAGAGAGAGAGAGAGAGAGAGAGAGAGAGAGAGAGAGAGAGAGAGAGAGAGAGAGAGAGAGAGAGAAAGGAGAGAGAGCAAGAGAGAGAGAGAGGGAGAGAGAGAGAGGGAGAGAGAGAGAGAGAGAGAGAGAGAGAGAGAGAGAGAGAGAGAGAGAGAGAGAGAGAGAGAGAGAGAGAGAGAGAGGGTGAAACAGAGATGGTGACATGGAGAAGACAGAGAGAGAGTGTGTGTGTGTGAGAGGGAGGTCATACTGAGGTCAAAGGTGGGACCACTGATGTTCACAATTACTATTAACATTGAATTTAAAAGGTTTAGATTTGAAAATGGACACCAATTTGGAAGGAAAACTCTCCCGAGAAATGGAAGAAATGACGAGAGGACTGTTGAACCTAATGGATGAGTAATAGACCGGTGGACACAGGAGGCAAGAAGGGGGGGAGGGGGGGGGGGGGAGCTCTGACAACCGGCACTGATTGCAATGAATGGTAGGACGGGCCCGATGGGCTGAATGGCCCACTCCTGCCCTCAATATTTACTGTGTGAAGCACGGCAGGCTAAATAGCGATCCCAATAGACCCACGGCTCTTAAAGATAGCGGAGTCAGGGGATATGGGTAGAAGGCAGGAACGGGGGGAACTGAATGTGGATGATCAGCCATGATCACATTGAATGGCGGTGCTGGCTCGAAGGGCCGAATGGCCAACTCCTGCACCCATTGTCTATTGACACGGGAGGCGGTCACGGTGCCGCAGCGGTAGAGTTGCTGCCTAACAGCGAATGCAGCGCCGGAGACCCGGTTCGATCCCGACTTTGGGTGCTGTCTGTACGGAGTTTGCACGTTCCGTGACCTGCGTGGGTTTACTCCGAGATCTTCGCTTTCCTCCCACACCCACAGGTTTGTAGGTTAATTGGCTTGGTAAATGTAAAAATTGTCCCTAGTGTATGTGTGTGTGTGTGTAGGATGGTGTTAATGTGCGGGGATCGCTGGTCGGCACGGACCCGGTGGGGCCGAAGGGCCTGTTTCCGCGCTGTATCTCTAAACTAAATACGGAATCTCAAAAGGATTTGGCCCAAAGTGTCACGAAAGGCCAATTCTACATGAGATTAATTCTCACAAATAGACAAATAGGCTGGTGAGGAAGATATATTCGACTTGTATTAAGTGTTGGTTGAACCGCCATCACCTGCACTTAGGCAGAGAGTTTAACATCACAGAAACAGGCCCTTCAGCCCAACTCATCTATGCTCACCAGGATATCCCATCTATACTGGCCCCATTTGTCTGTGTTTGCCCCCATATCCCTCGAAACCTTTCCTATCCATGTACCTGCCTTTTCAATGTTGATATTAGTTCCTGCCTCAACTACCTCCTCTGACAGCTCGTTCCATACACCCAGGGTCAAGGTTAAGCTTTTCATTGGCATATGTCCAGAAATGGAACAATTAAATTCTTAGTTGGCTAGTAAGTCATGAATTGCCTAGTAAATGGCCCTTCGGCCCAACTCGTCTAAGCTAGTCCCATTTCCCCTTGTATTCCCCCATCTCTCATAGAAACATAGAAAATAGGTGCAGGGGCAGCTTTACTTTAGACTTCTAAGTCTAAAGCTTTACTTTAGACTTAGAAACATAGAAACATAGAAAATAGGTGCAGGAGGAGGCCATTCGGCCCTTCGAGCCAGCACCGCCATTCATTGTGATCATGGCTGATCGTCCCCAATCAATAACCCGTGCCTGCCTTCTCCCCATATCCCTTGATTCCACTAGCCCCTAGAGCTCTATCTAACTCTCTCTTAAATCCATCCAGTGACTTGGCCTCCACTGCCCTCTGTGGCAGGGAATTCCACAAATTCACAACTCTCTGGGAGAAAAAAGTTTTTTCTCACCTCAGTCTTAAATGGCCTCCCCTTTATTCTAAGACTGTGGCCCCTGGTTCTGGGCTCGCCCAACATTGGGAACATTTTTCCTGTATCCAGCTTATCCAGCCAGTCCTTTTATAATTGTATATGTTTCTATAAGATACCCCCTCATCCTTCTAAACTCCAGTGAATACAAGCCTAGTCTTTTCAATCTTTCCTCATATGACAGTCCCGCCATCCCAGGGATCAATCTCGTGAACCTACGCTGCACTGCCTCAATCACAAGGATGTCCTTCCTCAAATTAGGAGATCAAAACTGTACACAATACTCCAGATGTGGTCTCACCAGAGCCCTATACAACTGCAGAAGAACCTCTCTACTCCTATACTGAAATCCTCTTGTTATGAAGGCCAACATTCCATTAGCTTTCTTCACTGCCTGTTGTACCTGCACGCCAACTTTCAGTGACTGGTGTACAAGGACACCCAGGTCTCGCTGTACCTCCCCCTAACCTAACCCCATTGAGATTATAATCTGCCCCCTTGTTTTTGCCGCCAAAGTGGATAACCTCACATTTATCTATATTATACTGCATCTGCCAAGCATCTGCCCGCTCACTCAACCTGTCCAGGTCACCCTGCAACCTCCTAACATCCCCTTCACAGTTCACACTGCCACCCAGCTTTGTTTCATCCGCAAACTTGCCAGTGTTGCTCCTAATTCCCTCTTCCAAATCATTAATATATATGGTAAACAGTTGCGGCCCCAACACCGAGCCTTGCGGCACTGCACTCGCCACTGCCTGCCATTCTGAAAAGGACCCGTTCACTCCTACTCTTTGCTTCCAGTCTGCCAACCAATTTTCTATCCACATCAACACCCTACCCCCCAATACAATGTGCTCTAATTTAGTGAGGGGGAGAGAGAGAGGGGGAATGTGAGATTGAGTATGGAGAGAGAGGGGGAGTAAGAGAGGATGAGGGAGGTGGAGAGAGAGGGGGAGTGAGAGAGGGGGGATGTGTGAGAGAGGGGGGGGAGTGAGAGAGGGGGAGAGTGAGAGGGGGGGAGTGTGAGGGAGAGAGGGGGGGGAGTGAGAGAGAGAGGGGGGGGAGGAAGAGCGGGAGGGAGAGGGGAAGGAACAGGAACAAGACTGATCGGGTGAGGTACATTCTGCATCGTTGCAGGTGGGGAAAGATTTACAGCTTTGAAATGGAGGTTTTTAAGAGTAGCGCTTTGGAGAAGAGGTGGGGGGGGGGGGGGGAGTTGTGAGCAGCTGTGGGTGAGCTGTTGACCTACTGAGCCTTATTCCCCAGGGTGCCGGGCAGCAGAAGTGTAAATTAGTGATAGAATCCAGAGTAGGTGACAAATGGAAACCAATTAGTGCCTTGAAGACACAGACGGCAGCAGTGGTGCGGGCGACCGGGCCTACAGCTCATATAAATATTCCCCAAATTTCATTTTTATATGAGGGCTCCATAAATCTCTGCAAGTTAATAACTGCTCTTGGCAAACATCGACAACCTTTGTACCACTTCCAGGGAAACTCAGTAACTGCACTGTTCGGTTTTGTTTTTATTTTTAAAAAAAACAGAAACGTTTTCTTTCATCAGCCTGAAGAAGGGTCTCGACCCAAGACGTCGCCCCCTTGCCTTCTCTCCAGGGATGCTGCCCGTCCCGCTGAGTTACTCCGGCATTTCTGCGTCTGTCTTGGGTGTAAACCAGCATCTGCAGTTCCTTCATGGAAACATGGAAACATAGAAAATAGGTGCAGGAGGAGGCCGTTCGGCCCTTCGAGCCAGCACCGCCATTCATTGTGATCATGGCTGATCGTCCCCTATCAATAACCCGTGCCTGCCTTCTCCCCATATCCCTTGACTCCACTAGCCCCTAGAGCTCTATCTAACTCTCTCTTAAATCCATCCAGTGATTTGGCCTCCACTGCCCTCTGTGGCAGGGAATTCCACAGATTCACAACTCTCTGGGTGAAAAAAAATGTTCTCACCTCAGTCTTAACTGACCTCCTCTTTATTCTAAGACTGTGGCCCCTGGTTCTGGACTCGCCCAACATTGGGAGCATTTTTCCTGCATCTAGCTTGTCCAGTCCTTTTATATGTTTCTATAAGAAGTTCCCCTCATCCTTCTAAACTCCAGTGAATACAAGGCTAGTCTTTCCCCAGTCATTTGTCAGCACTAGGAACATGGTCTGTTGTAGACTGGCATTGTAGGGTTTGGAGATACAACATGGAATCAGGGCCTATTATGTCCAAGCAGACCATCGATCGCCCATTCACACTAGTTCTATGTTACACCACTTGCTCAATTTGCATGGGGCCAATTAACCTACAAACCCGCACGGGCACGTCTTTGGGATGTGTGTGTGGGGTGGGGGGGGGGGGACCAGAGCAGCTGGAGGAAACCCACGCGGTCACAAACTCTGTACAGACACACAGACAGACAGCATCCGAGGTCAGGATCGAACCCGGGTCTCTGGCGCTGTGAGGCAGCAGCTCCACCCACTGCGCCCTGATGGGGCAGTACATAGAAACATAGAAACATAGACAATAGGTGCACGATTAGGCCATTCGGCCCTTCGAGCCAGCACCGCCATTCAATATGATCATGGCTGATCATCCCCAATCAGTACCCCGTTCCTGCCTTCTCCCCATATTCCCTGACTCCGCTATCGTTAAGAGCCCTATCTAGCTCTCTCTTGAAAGCATCCAGAGAACCGGCCTCCACCGCCCTCTGAGGCAGAGAATTCCACAGACTCACCACTCTCTGTGAGAAAAAGTGTTTCCTCGTCTCCGTTCTAAATGGCTTTACCCCTTATTCTTAAACTGTGGCCCCTGGTTCTGGACTCCCCCAACATCGGGAAACTGTGGCCCCTGGTTCTGGACTCCCCCAACCCATCAGTCTGAAGAAGGGTTTCGGCCCGAAACGTTGCCTATTTCCTTCGCTCCATAGATGCTGCGCACCCGCTGAGTTTCTCCAGCATTTTTGTGTACCATCGGGAACATGTTTCCTGCCTCGAGCGTGTTCTCCCCATATCCCCCTGACTCCGCTATCTTTAAGAGCCCTATCTATCTCTCTCTCTCTCTCTCTCTCTCTCTCTATCTGTCTCTAAGCTAAACTGAACACATTAACGCTGGGACTGAGTGAAACGGTGGCAACACGAGGGCAGAACATGTAACCGGGAGAATCAGTAACAAGTGTTTGACAACTAGGCAGCAGAAATGTGGCAATTACTAACATGCTGTGTGTGTCAACATTCAGCGGGTGTTTGTGTAATGAAAAACGGAGCCAAAGAGATTATTCGCACAGCAGGGAACAAGTGGATTTAGCGCTGGCTACAGAAACCTCGCAGTTCCCCAGAATTAGTCACTTGTGGACACTTAACTTCCTCCCTGCATCTCACTGAATGTATCACGCAATCACCTCCCTGCTGGTGTCAGGGCAACGTGCAAGCATTAAACAACCTGCTGGGAGGATTAGACAGCGAGCCACACCATTGCTCATCCACCCACGGGAGAAATCCCCTGCCTCACAGCGCCAGAGACCCGGGTTCGATCCTGCCCATGGGTGCTGCCTGTACGGTGTTTGCAGGATCTCCCCGTGACCTGGGTGAGTTTCCTCCCCACAGACACACACACCCCAAAGACGTCCAGGTCAGTAGGTTTCTTGCCTTTCGTAAAGGTTGTAAATCGTCTACTTAAGAGTGCAGGGAGGAACTGCAAATGCAGGAGTAACTCGGCGGGACAGGCAGGCAGCATCTATGGAGAGAAGGAAGGGGTGACCCCCATTGCCCCTAGTGTGTAGGATAGTGTTAGTGGGGTGATTGCTGGTCGGCGCGGACTCGTTTACGCACAGTATCTCCCAATAGACAATAGACAATAGACAATAGACAATAGACAATAGGTGCAGGAGCAGGCCATTCGGCCCTTCGAGCCAGCACCGCCATTCATTGTGATCATGGCTGATCATCCCCAATCAGTACCCCGTTCCTGCCTTCTCCCCATATCCCCTGACTCCACTATCTTTAAGAGCCCTATCTAGCTCTCTCTTGAAAGCATCCAGAGAACCGGCCTCCACCGCCCTCTGAGGCAGAGAATTCCACAGACTCACCACTCTCTGTGAGAAAAAGTGTTTCCTCGTCTCCGTTCTAAATGGCTTACTCCTTATTCTGAAACTGTGGCCCCTGGTTCTGGACTCCCCCAACATCGGGAACATGTTTCCTGCCTCTAGCGTGTCCAAGCCCTTAACAATCTTATATGTTTCAATGAGATCCCCTCTCATCCTTCTAAACTCCAGAGTGTACAAGCCCAGCTGCTCCATTCTCTCAGCATATGACAGTCCCGCCATCCCGGGAATTAACCTTGTAAACCTACGCTGCACTCCCTCAATAGCAAGAATGTCCTTCCTCAAATTAGGGGACCAAAACTGCACACAATACTCCAGGTGTGGTCTCACTAGGGCCCTGTACAACTGCAGAAGGACCTCTTTGCTCCTATATTCAATTCCTCTTGTTATGAAGGCCAACATGCCATTCGCTTTCTTCACTGCCTGCTATACAGTATTGCGTACAGTTTTGGTCTCCAAATCTGAGGAAGGACATTATAGCCATAGAGGGAGTGCAGAGAAGGTTCACCAGACTGATTCCTGGGATGTCAGGACTTTCATATGAAGAAAGACTGGATAGACTTGGCTTATACTCGCTAGAATTTAGGAGATTGAGAGGGGATCTTATAGAAACGTACAAAATTCTTATGGGGTTGGACAGGCTAGATGCAGGAAGATTGTTCCCGATGTTGGGGAAGTCCAGGACAAGGGGTCACAGCTTAAGGATAAGGGGGAAATCCTTTAAGAAAAAACATTTTTCACACAGAGAGTGGTGAATCTCTGGAACTCTCTGCCACAGAGGGTAGTTGAGGCCAGTTCATTGGCTATATTTAAGAGGGAGTTAGATGTGGCCCTTGTGGCTAAAGGGATCAGGGGGTATGGAGAGAAGGCAGGTACAGGATAATGAGTTGGATGATCAGCCATGATCATATTGAATGGCGGTGCAGGCTCGAAGGGCCGAATGGCCTACTCCTGCACCTATTTTAAATGTTTCTATGTTTCTAAGTCTAGAGCTGCCCTTCACAGAACAGTACAGCACAGGAACCCACAATGTCCATGCTGAACAAGATAAACTCATCTCCTCTGCCTGTGCGTGATCCATATCCCTCCATTCCCTGCATATCCACGTGCCTATCCAAAAGCCTCTTAAACACCACTATAGTATCTGCCTCCACCACCACCCCTGGCAGCGCGTTCGAGGCCCCCACCACCCTCTAACAAACCTTTCCCCGCACATCTCTAAACTTTGCCCCTCTCAACTTCGTGTAACTCCTGTCATTTATTAACCAGGTATGTTTTGCAATGTGCCAAGAATTTGATTTGCCATACAGTCATACCAAAAAAAACCCAACGATGACACATAACTGCATAAAAATCGACACAAACATCCACCACAGCGGCACCACAAAGTTCCTCGCCGTGACGGAAGGCAATAAAGTCAAATCTTCTTTCCTCCTAATAGCCCTGTCCCACGGTGCGAGTTCATTCCAAGAGCTCTCCCGAGTTTAAAAAAAATCAAACTCGTGGTAAGCACGGAGAATGAATGTAGCGGGTACGTCGGATCTCGGGGACGTCTCTTAGCGCTAACGGCAGGTACTCGGGAAGACTCGATAACGGCAGGTAAGCTCGGGAAGACTCGTGAAGATTTTTCAACATGATGAAAAATGTCCACGAGAGCCCCGAGTACCGACGAGTGGCCATTAACGTAAATCTCCGAGTTCGAATCAGGGCAAACTCGGGAGAACTCTTGGAATGAACTCGTACCGTGGGACAGGGGTTTTATTCTCCCGTGGTCGGGACAGTTGAACCATCCGCAGTCGGGGGGGGGGGGGGGGCGGGGGTCGAAGCTCCTGCGGCTTGGAGCTCCCGAAGTGGGTCCATAACCAAGGGACTGCCAGCTCCACCATGTTACGTCCGCAGGCTGCCACGGTTGGAGCTCCCGAGGTCGACCCCCAGCAAAAGGACCGCCGCCAGCTCCACGATGTTAGGCCGCAGTGCGGACGGAGATAGGATACGGAAAAAATCGCATCTCTGTCGAGGAAAGTGATGAAACAATATCAATATATATATATCAACATCAGTTTTATTCGAAATGAATTTGCCAGCAGTGGTACAATGATAAAGAACACACAATACACAATAAAAATTGAACACAAACATCCACCACAGCATTCATCACTGTGGTGGAAGGCACAACATTTGGCCAGTCCTCCTCCATTCCCCCCCCCCACCCACGTAATACAACACTAAAATGTATATTTAACAACAGACTAAAAAAACAACAAAAGAAGAGAAAGACAAGACAGACCGTTGGCGAGGCTGCCATCGTACTGTGCCCTTAAAACTACGCCCTCTAGTCTTTGAGGTTTCCACCCTGGGAAAAAGGTTCTGACTGTCTCCCCTATCTGTGCCTCTCATAATTTAAAGAAAAAAACAATCAGGTCTCCCCTCGACCTCGAATGTTCCTGAGAAAACAATGTAAATGTTGGCAGATTTACTGGAGCAGAAACTGGAGCAGGATCTTTACTGTGCTTTAATGCTGGAAGATTGAGGGGGGGATCTTATAGAAACTTACAAAATTCTTAAGGGGTTGGACAGGCTAGATGCAGGAAGTTTGTTCCCGATGTTGGGGAAGTCCAGAACGAGGGGTCACAGTTTAAGGATAAGGGGGAAGTCTTTTAGGACCGAGATGAGAAAAACATTTTTTTTCACACAGGGAGTGGTGAATCTGTGGAATTTTACTTCGGAGTCACGTGAGTGACTACGTGAAGAAGACCCGTCAGGGCGTTGGCGCGAACGGACGTGAGCGCTGCTCCTCTAGTGGAAATGTAGTTTTGAACTACAGGGTAAGAAAAAAATGTTCAGGAGTTTTCCGGATCCGTTTGCTGTGGGTCTGTGGGGATTTTTTCCACATGTGCCATGGAAAAAACGGGCAAGGGGAAGAGGGAGCGGCAAAGCCGGTGGAAAGTCGCAAGATTGCGGTCGGCGAAGAACTGCCTCAGACCCCTGTACAGTCGCCGGCTGGGAGCGTAGCGACTGTGGACTTGGGTCTTAAAAGAATACAGTCAGCGCCAGTGGGGCGCAAGGCTAAGTTTAAGTCCATCAGGCCCACGGAGGAGGAGTCCGATCAGGAGGATGCGACTCCAGGGTTGGATACCGCTTTTGAGCGGATTTCTCAAATGGAGAGCCTGTTACACAGGTTACTGGAGAAAAGCACACTCAGGGAAGAGTGTAGCCAAAGCCAGGCTCCAGAAGCCAGGTCAGTAGCACCTAGCAAAGGGCTGTTTGAAAGCACCCTCATTGATGAGGCGCGTGCACAGGGTCAGCAGAGTTTTCTGATACAAGCGAAGACGGCAGCTGCCAGATGTTTTATTTCTGGCAGTACGATTCGCTGCTCTGTGAGAGTTCTGACCCTGAATCTGACGGTGAGGCCAATACAAGCGAAGACGGCAGCTGCCAGATGTTTACTCCTGGCAGTACGATTCGCTGCCCCGTCAGAGTCAGGAGAGCCACTGGGAAAGGAAGTGGCCTCTACGATCAACTATTGTGTCTTCCATCAGCTCCAGTAGCTTACGATGGATGAAAATGCCAAAAAAGCACGAGACCCCAAGGAACTTCGTATTGCTGAAAGTATTAGCAGTGAACCAAGATAAGGGGTCAGATGGGCGAGGGCATGTGAGCCAAAGAAATAAAACTGCAGAGAATATTGAAGCTGCTGGGTTGAGGAACAACTGCATTTTTGCAAGAACAATGGATGGAGGCCAGGGATGGAGATGCATCAAGTGGCACTAGGGTTGCTATGTAGCACCCACTTCAAGATGAATTGTTTCAGGAAGTATGCCATTCGGCCCATCATCAACCCCAAGTTGCAGCAACTCTGTAAAGCCCAGCAATGTGCAGTCACTCAACCTACTCTTCAGAGAAAAAACCTCACGAAACGTGGGAAAGAGTTGGATGATGAGGCAAAAACAGCAAGGTTGATCAAAACATTAATGGTCGGCAAGTCTGCAAAGAGGGAGGTATCCTTTCAGACATCATACAAAATCCTGGGCCTACACCAGGAATAAATCGACCATTGAAGCAGGGGCGCAGTTGGTGTCCTGCAGCGGGAAAACGAAAAAGCGTGGGTTTTTCCTGCCAGGAGCCAGGGACCACAGGTCACTCAGAGGTGACAAAGGAGGTAGGTGGACCTGGTTCTCATGGGAACATATTAAGGCAAAAACAGCCAAATATTGGAAGCAAATTACTTCAGATTTATTATTCTGAGTATTATTCAAAGGTTTCGAATTGATTCGATCCAAATAGTGATTTGCCATCCAGCATGTTCCAAGCAGAACACTCCAATTTCACAAAAAGAAGTGATGGAGGTTCAAGCTGAATTGTCTATAAACAAGTAATTGAAAGGTCGGTTTATCAAAACCACCAAATTGTGTTTACATTTTCTCGACCTAAAAAGGTGAGGAGTATTTTAGATCTGACGTCTTTAAAATTTTGTGAAGTATAGACACTTCAAAATGGAGACTTTGAGACTGCCAAACAACTTATTTCAAAATATGTTATATGGCACCTATAGATCTGAAAGATGTATATTACTCAGTGTCTGTTCATTTGTAAGATTAAAATATTTGAAATTTATCTGAATGAAACAATTATGGCAATTCAAAGTTCTGTCTAATGGGTTAACTTCAGTTCCTAGAATTTAACTAAATTGGTAAAACCAATTTTGTGGCTAATTAGAGTCCAAGGACAGATGTTGATGGCTTACCTGGATGATGTCCTAATTAGCACGAACAAGAGAATTAGTGAGTTATCTCTCTCAATTCTTCAATCCACTTTTGAAAGTTTGGGTTTAATTCCTCCAGAGAAATCAAGGTTAACGCCACTTACAACAATTGATTATTTTAATTTCACAATTGATTCAATTGACATGGTAGTAATTTTACCCAGGGTAAAGGGTAGAGCTGATTGATGGTTGCATTAAGCTGTTGAAAAAGCAACAATCTTCAATTAAGACAGGTGCCTGCTAGGAAAATGAGTGTTATTTCCAGCAATACAATATGGGCCATCGCACTACCAGCAGCTACAGACTGCAAAAAGAAAAGGCACTAAGATGCATGGTGGCCATTTTTGATAGGCCATGCAGTTAAACAACAAATGCTGCTTCTGATTTGCAGTGGTGGATTTAACATGTCTCCAGTAGTTCGAGCAAGATACTGATTGAACAGCCTTCCATGGTCTTACAGACTGATGTCAGTGCACTAGGATTGGTGCCACTGAAATGGTATCCATCTGTGGACAGATGGAATATGGAAGAGGCATTATTTTTTGCAGACATGGAGAATCAAAGTTTTACAGCTATTGGAAGGCTTATGAGCTCCAAGCTTGTTGTTAATACAACTAATCTGCATGTTCAGCTTCAAATTAACAATACTACAGCAATGGCATGTATTAATCGTATGGGTGGAATTAAGTTGGTGTCATGTGACAAATTGGCTAATCAAATCTGGACTTGGTGTGTTGACAAATATTTGGTTTCAGCTATTTATCTACTAGGTAGATTCAATATAGTAGCAGACACCAGGTTATGGGAATTTCCATGATAACAAAGAATGGATGTTGAATCTTAAGATTTTAATGATATAGTAGTCAGATTTGGGAAGCCAGATACGACTTGTTTCCATCCAGACTCAATCACCAGTTACAGAGATAAGTGTTATGGGACTACATCGGGAGACCGTAGCGAGTGATGCTTTCTCGCTACATTAGGGTGGTATGTTTTTATATGCATTTTCCATCATTCTGTCTCATAAACTGGTGTCTGCTTAAAATGAAGCAGGATGCTGCCTCTGGGGTACTGGTGGTGCCGGACTGGTCTACGCAGCCATGGTTCCCTTTGATATTGGAATTTATGACAAAGTTTCTGATAAAGGTTCCCAAAAGAAGGGATTTACTGGTGTATTCGATAATTGGAGAGTAACATCCGTTATATGCCTGTATGGATCTGTTAATTTGCAGGTTTTAAAAAGAGGATTGTCTGGGCATACTGTGGACATACTTACAGCAGTCTGGTGGAAGAGCACTCAAAAGCCGTACATTTGCTAATCTGAGGTTGTGACTCTGTAAATGCTGCTTTCCCAGTATGTAAAGAATGGGGAAAATTTTCTGTGTACAAAAGAATATGGAATGTTGTACGGCACATGTCTCAAATGTCTTTGGTTTTCTCAACACTCTATTTGAGGGGTTGAGTTGTAGTGCGATTTATTCAGCCAGAAGTACATTGTCCTTGTTTTTTATTGATGAGATCGGAAAGACATCCTGTTGAGTCTCGTTCTTTCGTTTCCAGATTAATGAAAGGAATTTTAATTCCAGACCTTCCAAACCTAGGATGGGAATCTGGAATATAGAGTTGTTTTAAGCTACTTCATCAATGGACTCTTGGTACGATTCTGATTTGGCCAAGTTCAGCATGAAGGTAGTCATGCCTATGGCACTTGTAACAAGTACAGAGAGTGCAGACATTACAAAAGTTACAGATACACAGGATGGAAGTACTTCAGGGTTATGTTATGTATTACATTTATGACCTACTCAGATGAAGTATGGTCAGGTGTGACAGGATTCAAGAGTGTTTTATTAGCATATTCCATGGATCCATGTCTATGTGTTAAGACATATTTGTTGCAATACATTGAGGCTACAAAGGTCTTATGAAATATGAAAACAAGATTATTTATCATTCACGAAAAACCATACAAGATAGTGTCAGTTCAGACTATTTTAAGATGGTTAAAACAAGTCTTGGTTGCTGCTGGTGTGAACATTGATGTTTTTACATCCCATTCGGTTTAGCAGCAACATTGACGACCAGGGCGAAGGAAGTCCCGTCGACCATATTCTCGCAGCCGCCGGGTGATCTAATAAGTTAGTGTTTCAACACTTTTACCATCGGCCTATTGCCAATACGGGGCTGTTTGCAGATACTATATTAAGTTCTGCTTAAATTCCCCTGGGTTAAAGGGGATACTGTTAATTCTATTATTAAAATAAATGAATTACTGCATTTGTCATGCAAATGTCATTATTAATGCATTATTGATTATTTCTCATACCGAGTCAATCAATGCAGTGAGAAGCCAGGATTTGTATCTGCGGCATGAAATCACAAAGCTTTAAAATCTTCACGTAGTCACTCGCATGACTCCGAAGTAAAATAGTAAGATTAAACGAGAACTTACCAGTTTGAAGTTTGATCTTTATTTTATGAGGAGTTACGTTGGTGATTACGTGCCCACCACGCCCAACCCTCTCTCATAAAGGTCAGTTGGAAGTTCTAAAATTTGCTCGTTTTTACTATGTTACTATATTACTTCGTTCTTGTTGTTTGTGATTTCACACCGCTGCTTTGAAGATTGACGCGTAGGCGCCCTGACGGGTCTTCTTCACGTAATCACCAACGTAACTCCTCATAAAATAAAGATCAAACTTCAAACTGGTAAGTTCTCGTTTAATCTTACTATTCTCTGCCACAGAGGGTAGTTGAGGCCAGTTCATTGGCTATATTTAAGAGGGAGTTAGATGTGGCCCTTGTGGCTAAAGGGATCAGGGGGTATGGAGAGAAGGCAGGTACAGGATACTGAGTTGGATGATCAGCCATGATCATATTGAATGGCGGTGCAGGCTCGAAGGGCCGAATGGCCTACTCCTGCACCTATTTTCTATGTTTCTATGTTTCTATGCTGTACCTTGCGTTAGAAACACTTCGTCTCCACCGAGACCGCGCCGGCCAGCGATCGCCCCGTACACCTACACTGGATAGAGTGGATGTGGAGAGGATGTTTCAGCCATTCAGCCCATCAAGTCTACTCCGCCATTCAATCATGGCCGATCTATCTCTCCCTCCTAACCCCATTCTCCTGCCTTCTCCCCATAACCTCTGACACCTGTACTAATCAAGAATCTATCTATCTCTGACTTAAATATATCCACTGACCTGGCCTCCACAGCCGTCTGTGGCAATGAATTCCACAGATTTACCACCCTCTGACAAAAGAAATTCCTCCTCATCTCCTTCCTAAAAGAACGTCCTTTAATTCTGAGGCTGTGACTTCTAGTCCTAGACTCTCCCAATTGGGGAAACATCCTCTCCACATCCACTCTGTCCAGGCCTTTCACTGTTCTGTAAGTTTCAATGAGGTCCCCCCTCATTCTTCTAAACTCCAGCGAGTACAGGCCCAGTGCTGTCAAACTGTGTGTAGGATAATGCTACACGGGTAGTCGCTGGTCGGCATGGACTCGGTGGGCCGAAGGGCCTGTTCCATGCTGTATGTCTGAAAAAATAGTCCATAACTCCCAGAGAGTGGCAACAGAAGTAGATGGTAAAGATGGCACTTGGTACGCTTGCCTTCATCTGTCGAGGCAATAGAGTCAGAAACTCATACAGGCCTTTGATTAGGCTGCGTTTGGAGAAGTGTGGACAGGCACAAAAATCCCACCCTGTGCCACGAGGGCTGAAGGTGGCCGGGTGGAAGAGGAGAGGGGAGGGGGAGGAGAGGAGAGGGCAGGGGAGGGAGGGGAGGGGAGGAGGGGGGGGGGAGGAGAGGAAAGGAGAGGAGGGGAGGGGAGAGGAGAGGAGAGGAGAGGGGAGGGGAGAGGAGCGGAGAGGAGAGGAGAGGAAGAGAGGAGGGGAGAGGACTGGATTGGCGACTCTTGCATGCGGTCTCAGTCGACTATCTCTATGCTCTTTGTACTAATCGGCGATTGTGTTTACTTTACTGAACTGTATTAAATGAAAGTTGAATTTCACTGTATATATGTGACAATAAAGGACTATAGAAGCATTGAGAATGTCACGGTGGCACAGCGGTAGAGTTGCTGCCTTACAGCGCTTGCACGCCGGAGACCCGGGTTCGATCCTGGCTACGGGTGCTGTCTTTACGGAGTTTGTACGTTCCCCGCGTGGGTTTTCTCCGAGATCTTCGGTTTCCTCCCACACTGCACTTTGGCATATGTGACAATAGACTAAACTAAACTAAAATGGCGGCACAGTGGCGCAGCGGTAGAGTTGCTGCCTTACTGCGCCAGAGACCCGGGTTTGATCCTGACTACAGGTGCTGTCTGTGTGGAGTTTGTACATTGTCCCCGTGACCGCGTGGGTTTTCTCCAGGTGCTCCGGTTTCCTCCCACATATGCATAGAATGGAGCGGCTGGGCTTGTACACCCTAGAGTTTAGAAGGATGAGAGGGGATCTTATTGAAACATATAAGATTATTAAGGGTTTGGACACGCTAGAGGCAGGAAACATGTTCCCGATGTTGGGGGAGTCCAGAACCAGGGGCCACAGTTTAAGAATAAGGGGTAACCCATTTAGAACGGAGACGAGAAAACACTTTTTCACCCAGAGAGTTGTGAGTCTGTGGAATTCTCTGCCTCAGAGGGCGGTGGAGGCCGGTTATCTGGATGCTTTCAAGAGAGAGTTAGATAGGGCTCTTAAAAATAGCGGAGTCTGGGGATATGGGGAGAAGGCAGGAACGGGGTACTGATTGGGGATGATCAGCCATGATGACAGTGAATGGTGATGCTGGCTCGAAGGGCCGAATGGACTGCTCCTGCACCTATTGTCTATTGTCAAACACGTGGCGATTTGTGGCGTGTAATTGGCGTTGGTAAATGTACAAATTGTCACTAGTGTGCGTAGGATCGTGCTAGTGTACGGGGATCGCTGGTCGGTGGGGATCGCTGGTCGGCAGGATCGCCGGTCAGCGTTGACTCAGCGGGCCGAAGGGCCTGTTTCTGTGCTGCATCTCTAAACTAAATAAAACTCAATGGCAGTAAACTATGCAGTCCTATTGAATGTCTACTGGGCAAGCCAGCTGATCTTCAGTAGCATTCATTTAAATGTGGGCCGTGACTTGTCAATGATGTTAGCCAGCCACCAACCCCGCAAGCTCACTTTAATATCAATGTTGAACCATCTGCTACTGAACTCTTCACACAGTCTAGAAACTCTCGCTGTGAGGAAATGGTGCTAAAGCCAAACTTCCACAGGGGACTGGTTTTAAATAAACTCCAGAACAGACACACTCTTTGGTTCGTCTGTCTGACCGGTGACTGGGTCAAGAGCCGCGGGTTTAGAGTGTTTTATTGTTAACAAGATTGTTAAGGGCTTGGACACGCTAGAGGCAGGAAACATGTTCCCCATGTTGGGGGAGTCCAGAACCAGGGGCCACAGTTTAATAATAAGAGGTAAAGCCATTTAGAACGGAGACGAGGAAACACTTTTTCACACAGAGAGTTGTGAGTCTGTGGAATTCTCTGCCTCAGAGGGCGGAGGAGGCAGGTTCTCTGGATGCTTTCAAGAGAGAGCTAGATAGGGCTCTTAAAGATAGTGGAGTCAGGGGATATGGGGAGAAGGCAGGAACGGGATACTGTTGGGGATGATCAGCCATAATCACATTGAATGGCGGTGCTGGCTCGAAGGGCCAAATGGCCTACTCCTGCACCTATTGTCTACTGTCTATTGTCATGTATCCCAGATAGAACAATGAAATTCTTACTGGCAGCAGCACAACAGAATATGTGAACATGGTACACTGTAAACAATATAATAATCGAGAGAGAATAAAAAGTTCAGTGGATGTATATATACACATACTCACAACTACACAAAAACAGATCATATTTAGAAGAAGGGTCTTGACCAGAACCAGGGGCCACAGTTTAAGAATAAGGGGTAAGCCATTTAGAACGGAGACGAGGAAACACTTTTTCTCACAGAGAGTTGTGAATCTGTGGAATTCTCTGCCACAGAAGGCAGTGGAGGCAGGTTCTCTGGATGCTTTCAAGAGAGAGAGTTACGGGCCTGTCCCACTTACGCGACTTATCAACATGTTGAAAATGGAGCGGCGACCAGAACAAGGTACGACTCTTTGGGCGACTACTCACGACCCGATACAGGCTTCACCCCGAGACATGTCGCCAGGGTGTCGCCTGTATGGTCGTGAGTCGTCTCCTCAGTCGCCCAGAGAGTCGTACCTTGTTCTGGCCACCGCTGGATTTCAACACGTTGGAAATTTTCGGCCACCTGCAACGACCTATGACGGGTGCCGGCAGTCGCCGAAAAAGTCGCGTAAGTGGGACAGGCCCATTAGATTTAGCTCTTAGGGCTAACGGAATCAAAGGATATGGGGAGAAGGCAGGAACAAGGTACTGATTGGGGATGATCAGCCGTGATCATATTGAATGGCGGTGCTGTTTCGAAGGGCGGAATGGCCTACTCCTGCACCTATTTTCCAATGTTTCTATGTTTCTATACACGCACACATACGCACGCTCACAAAACAGACAATAAACAAACAAATAACAGTGCAATAATACCAATAATACTCTGTAGTTTCAAAGTTTATTTGAGTAACGTGAGTAACTGAGGACATGTGTGTCAGTAAAATAAGTTATCTGTAAGTTGGATAATCCTTTAGCCACTTTATCTCCTAAACTCTAATAACACCAAGTGGATTTACAATGGGAGGTGGAAGGAAATAAAACAGCTAATAGATGATGAGGGAAGAGATGTGTGGAGATTATATTCTGTATGTATGAGGGGGGGGGGAGAGAAGGGGGAGAGAGGGAGGGAAAGGGGGAGAGGGAGGGAGGGATGAGGGAGTGAGGTATAGGGGAGAGAGAGAGAGAGAGAGAGGGAGTAGGGAGAGGGTGAGGAGGGAGGGAGGGGAGAGTGGGAGGGAGAGAGAGTGAGTGGGAGGGAGAGGGAGAGGGAGGGGGGAGAGATGGAGAGGGGGATCGGGAGGGAAAGAGGGAGAGAAAGGGCGAGAGGGAGAGGGAGGATGGGAGGGAGAGAGAGGGAGAGAGGGAGAGAGGTGGGAGGGGGGAGGGAGAGGGGAGTGAGAGGGGGAGTGAGAGAGAGGGGGGAGGGATGGGGAGAGGGGGAGAGAGGGGGTGACAAGGAAAGATGGGATGAAAATGGCAAAAAGGGGAAGGAGGGAGAAATAAAAGAAAAAGGAGAGAGAGAGGCAGCGAAGAGACTTAGTGAGGAATGAGGAGAGTGAAGGGCAGTAGGAAATGGTACGGAATAGGGAGAGTGAATGAGGAAGGAGAGAGGGTGAAGAGCAAAGAGATGGTGAAACAAAGAGAGTGAGTGAGGAATGGAGGAAGGGAGAGAATTCACCGTGAATAAACCACTCCACTGACTACTTTTTTTTCACACAGAGAGTGTGAGTCTGTGGAATTCTCTGCCTCAGAGGGCGGTGGAGG
>CM075978.1:232895-258054 GCA_038087875.1 Malacoraja senta
GCAGAACAGCTTCTAATCTAGTGGGCCGACTCGATAAGAAGAAGCACTCAAGGACCCCAGTTCGGTTCTGACCTCGGGCGCTGTCTTTGTGTGGAGTTTGCACGTTCTCCTTGTGACCTGCGTGGGTTCCTCCCGGGAGCTCCGGTTTCCTCCCACATCCCTCAAAAAAGGGCATCCAAAATCATCAAAGACCCCCACACCATCCTGGCCGCACACTCATCTCACCGCTGCCATCAGGAAGAAGGTACAGGAGCCTGAAGACTGCAACGTGCAAGTTCAGGAACAGCTCTTCCCCACAACCATCAGGCTGTTAAACACTACATCAAATAAGCTCTGAACTCTGAACTGCAAAAGACTATTTTATTATTTGTTATTTGCACAATATTTGTTATTTATTGAACTTTTTATTATTTTTTCCCCGTTATATACAATGTTTACATATTCACATATTATGTTGTGCTGCAGCAAGTAAGGAATTTCATTGTATGTCTTTGAAGTGTGGGAGAAAACCGGAGCGCCCGGAAAAAACCCAAGCAGGTCACAGGGAAAACGTATAAACTCCGTACAGACGGCATCTGCAGTCAGGATGGACTCAGTGGGTGACTCAACGGGTGACTCCGACGTCGGGGTTCCGATCATCCCGGCGAGAGGGCCTGAAAAAAATGTTTCCCCCTCCCCCCCCCCCCTCGCCCTCGCCCCACATAGAACAAACCGAAGAAATTAAAAACAAACTTTTAACAAACTAAAAATAACAAAAAGAAAGAAAAAAGGAACAGACTGCCGGCAGGGCTGCCATCTCCGCGGCGCCCTGGTGGTCATATAGTTCTCAGCATTGTGGTGCATCAGTTCCAGATAAACTCCGTACAGACGGCATCCATAGTCAGGATTGAACCAATGTCCAAGATCTGCAATGGGGTGGAGATTGTCGGCACTGGGCCTCTACTCGCTGGTGCTTAAAAGAATGAGGTGGGGGAACCTCATTGGAACGTACAGAATAGTGAAAGGCTTGGATAGAGTGGATGTGGAGAGGATGTTTCCACCAGTGGGAGAGTCTAGGACTAGAGGTCACAGCCTCAGAATTAAGGACGTTCTTTTAGGAAGGAGATGAGGAGAAATTTCTTTAGTCAGAGGGTGGTGAATCTGTGGAATTTCTTTGCCACAGAAGGCTTGTGGAGGCCAAGTCAGTGGATATATTTAAGGCAGAGATGGATAGATTCTTGATTAGTCACGGGTGTCAGAGGTTATGGGGAGAAGGCAGTAGAATGGGGTTGGCAGGGAGAGATAGATCAGCCATGATTGAATGGCGGAGTAGACTTGATGGGCCGAATGGCAATATTCTACTATTCCTTATGAGTCATGACCTTATGACAGTACCCTAGTTTGTAGCTTGTTTCTACAATCCTAATCTACCACAACAACGGAACACAATGGACCTCCTTTGCACTAACATGGACTTGTTTTTCTATCTACATATTTTTGCACTGATATCTTGTTTTTTTTGCACTTTCTTTTCAAGTCAAGTCAAGTGAGTTTATTGTCATGTGTCCCTGGTAGGACAATGAAATTCTGGCTTTGCTTGAGCACAACAGACATAGTAGGCATTTACTACAAGGCATTCTATAAATATATACACAATGGTCAATATACTGATAAGGTGCAAATAACAGTATTGGCTAGTAAAGTTCAGTGTTATGTCCGAGCCAGGTTTAATAGCCTGATGGCTGTGGGGAAGTAGCTATTCCTGAACCTGGTCGTTGCAGTCTTCAGGCTCCTGTACCTTCTACCTGAAGGTAGTAGGGAGATGAGTGTGTGGCCAGGATGGTGTGGGTCCTGATGATGCTGCCAGCCTTTTTGAGGCAGCGACGCGATAGATCCCCTCGATGGGAGGGAGGTCAGAGCCGATGATGGACTGGGCAGTGTTTACTACTTTTTGTAGTCTTTTTCCTCTCCAGGGCACTCAAGTTGCCGAACCAAGCCACGATGCAACCGTCAGCATGCTCTCTACTGTGCACCTGTAGAAGGTTAGAGAGAGTCCTCCTTGACAAACCGACTCTCCGTATCTTCTCAAGGAAGTAGAGCGCTGATGTGCTTTCTTAATAATTGCATCATTGTTCTTGGACCAGGAAAGATCTTCAGAGATGTGCACGCCCAGGAATTTGAAGCTCTTGACCCTTTCAACCATCGACCCGTTGATATAAACGGGACTGGGGTCCCATCCTACTCCTTCCAAAGTCCACGATCAGTTCCTTGGTTTTGCTGGTGTTGAGGGCCAGGTTGTTGTGCTGGCACCATATGGACAGTTGCTCGATCTCTTCTTCTGACTCTACTCATCACCATCAGTGATACGTCCCACAACAGTGGTGTCATCAGCGAACTTGATGATGGAGTTTGCACTATCTCCGGCTACGCAGTCATGAGTATAGAGTGAGTACAGCAGGGGACTGAGCACGCAGCCTTGAGGTGCTTCCGTGCTAATTGTTATCGAGTCTGACACATTTCCACCAATACGAAAAATGTCTTGTAGAACGTATATGTAATGTACGTGCAAACATTACGTATTTTTGTGTGTTGTTTGAGTCTGTGCCTGTGATGCTGCAAGCAGGTACGTTTTTCATTGTACATTTAACTCACTGTATTTGTGCCTATGATAATAAACTCAGCTTGACTTGACGGGGCACTGATTGGGGATGATCAGCCATGATCACAGTGACTGGCGGTGCTGCTCGAAGGGCCGAGTGGCCTCCCTCCTGCACCTATTCTCTGTTGTCTATTGACTTTGGGGAATAAACAGGAACTGATTACATTTGCACTCAGAATGAAATTTACAACTCAAAGTTATAGACAATAGACAATAGGTGCAGGAGTAGGCCATTCGGCCCTTCGAGCCAGCACCGCCATCACTGTGATCATGGCTGATCATCCACATTCCATACCCTGTTCCTGCCTTCTCCCCATATCCCCTGACTCCGCTATCTTTAAGAGATCTATCTTGAAGGCATCCAAAGAATAGGCCTCCACCGCCTTCTGAGGCAGAATATTTCACAGATTCACAACTCTGTGTGAAAAAGTGTTTCCGCATCTCCCGTTCGAAACGGTCTACCCTTATTCTTAAACTGTGGCACTTAGTTCTGGACACCCCCAACATCACGAACATGTTTCCTGCCTCTAGCGTGTCAAGCCCTTAATAATCTTATATGTTTCAATAAGATCCCCTCTCGTCCTTCTAAACTCAGAGTGTACAAGCCCAGCCGCTCCATTCTATCAACGTATGACAGTTCCCGCCATCCCGGAAATTAACCTTGTAAACCTACGCTGCACTCCCTCAATAGCAAGAATGTCCTTCTCAAATTAGGGGACCAAAACTGCACACACAATACTCCAGGTGTGGTCTCACTAGGGCCCTATACAACTGCAGAAGGACCTCTTTGCTACTATATTTAACTCCTCTTGTTAGGAAGGCTGTGTTATCTTGTTATCTAGTTAGGAAGTCATAGAGCTGTACAGCATAGAAACAGGCCCTTCATCTAGGGTTGCCAACGGTCACATATTAGCCGGGACATCCCCTTATTGGGCTAAATTGCTTTGTCCCGTACGGGACCGCCCTTGTCCCGTATTTGACTGCTACTACTCGGGTCGAGGGGACTGTCGGGTTGGAGCACCGCGGTCACGGCACCACGCCTCACCCGTCCCGACGTAGTGCAGCCCATGGAGTGCAGCAGCAGCAGCAGCGCCTCGCCTGTGGCCCCTTCGGTCGGTCAGCAGCCCGGCCAGCTGTCCGACCTTCGGACCTTCGCTTACCACCGACACCACCACCCTTCCATCTCATGGCCGATCATCGGTTCTGAGTTGGATGGGGCGCTGACTTGCGCGCGGCCCGGGCCAAAACTCCTCAGCTGGCCCCGCCGGCTGGGCTTTGTGTCCAGTCCAGCACCCGGGGCCAACTCATCATTCACCCAGCCACGGCCAAATCGGTCAACGAATTGCCGTCGGGAATTTGTCCCGCATTTTTACCTTTTTGTTCCTTATTTGGCAGTGAGAAAGTTGGCAACCCTACCCTTCAGCCCACCTTGCCCATGCCCACCAAGTTGCATCCTTGTATCCCTGTCGTTAGCACATCTTCCCCAGCCAACAATGAGCCATGTGGGCTCCACCCTCACTGAGGTCATCTGTTGCCGGCCCTTCTTTGTTCTAGCCTTCTCTGTCCTTCAGTCTGAAAAAGATTCCCGACCCGAAATCTATATACTTTTAAAACTCTGTGTGTGTGTGTGTGTTTATTTGTGGTTGTCACATTTGGCCTTTGATTCCTTGCACCGCCAAAACCACACGCTAAACGCCACGATATTTTCCATTTCGCTAGACATTACACTTTTACATACCCTAACACCCTTCCTTATTAGATTTAGACATTTTTATGTACACATTTTAAAATAAAATCCACACCCCCCCCCACTCACTCATTTTGTCGCCTCCTGCTGGCCAGCCCCATAACGGCTGCTGCTGCCCGGCTCTGCTCCAAAAACGCAGACATTTTTCTTCTTTCGCTAGCGATTTTAGCTGCTGCCGCCTGCCTCTCCTCCACTACCGCCCCCCCCCCCCCCCACCCCGGCTCCTCTCACGCTGTCACAAGACGCCTGTCTACGCCGTCAAGACCCTGAAGCACGTTAGGGAACCAGACCCCAGGGTCCGAAGCACGTTCGGGGTCCAGACCCAACGGGTCTGCTCTTGGTCTAGTGTCGCCTATTCCTTCTCTCCAGAGATGCTGCCTGACCCGCTGAGTTACTCCGGCATTTTGTATCTATCTTTGACATTCTGGGCTAATCCCATTTACCTGCATTTGGCCCATATCCCCCTCAACCTTTCCTATCCATATATCTGTCCTAATGCCTTTTAAAAGACTTAATTGCATCCAGTTCTATAGCTCCTTTGGTAGCTCGTTCCCTCTGCGTGAAAAAGTTGCCCCTGGGATCCCTCTTAAATCTCTCCCTTCTCTCCTTACGTCTTTGCCCTCTAGTTTTAAGGGCCTGTCCCACTTGGACGTCCTTTGCGCGTCACGCAGGTGGTGTGCTAGGATTTCGAGAATCCCAAAATCCTGGGGCGCCGGTCGCTACCGCCCGTCACTGCCTGCCCCAACCACGCCCTTGTAAACCTACGCTGCATTAGGGGGCAGTGATCAGCCATGATTGAATGGCGGAGTGGATTCGATGGGCCGAATGGACTCATGAATTTATGAATACCCTGGCGAATCTCTTCGGCACCACATCCAACTTAGCACTTACTGAAACTAATTAATGAGGAATACAATAAGATGCCTTCTGTAACCATTATCTTTGCGGAATGAATAATTCAATCTTATCAATACTCTATGGGGGCTTTGTTGAATGGGCCCAGGAAAAACATTAGGACCAGGAAAAGCAGTGAGTCACAGCCTGTGTTACTGTACACTGCACGGATAAAGATGCGCCCCCACCAGTGAATAATTTAAATGAAACCAATAAACTAAATGGACTGTTGAAATGTAATACAGTTTCATGGAACCGAAAGAACTTCTCCGAACTTTGGCAAATCCATTTGGTGGAATAGATGGCATGGTGACGCAGCTGGTAAAGCCACGGCCTCACAGCCCTGAATCCCCTTCATCACGTGTTGTCATTAGGCTGAAGATTAGACACAAATAGACCCGGAGTAACTCAGTGGGTCAGGCAGCATCTCTTGAGAAAAGGTCCAGACACTTCTTCGGAATTCAGACTCTCCGCTGACTCATCATCATCGGCGGTCACTCGAAACGAGTATGACTGTCCTCTCATGGAGGACGCCTGTGTTTAACGTGGGGAGCCTGGTGCACAGACAGCCACCCCACGGTCCTTGACAGATCTGGGTCAGGATCCAGTGGCATGGAGTCCAAGACGACCGGGGACCCTTTTCTGCTGCAGCCTTCATCCGCCCTTCCCAGCCGTTGTGACGCTCCACTAAGGTCAGCCCATCGTCCTCCGCCTGTTCCACCCGTGAGGTCTTGGTTGGATTGCTCTTTGTCAGAGACCTCCCCCTCGACCTTACCGCCATGGGTGGCCCTACCAGGAGCATCGCTCCAGACGGCATCGCTCTCAGGATCTCAGGACCACACAAGCTTCTCCACCCACGACAAGGTGACAATCCACGCTGACTGGTGGGCACACAACTAAAGCTTTGCACTGTACCTCGGGTACACGTGACAATAAACTAAACTGAACCTGAACAGACCCAAAGGCCCCGGTTCGATCCTGACCTGTCTGTGTGGAATTTGCGTGCTCTCCTCTGTGATCAAATGGGTTTCCTCCAGGTTCCCCGGTTTCTCCCCACAGCCCAATGACGTGCGGATTTGCAGGTTAATTGGTTAAATTGCCCCTATTGTGTAGGTTGCAAGGTTGCAAACCTTAGAACTAGTGTACAGTTGATCAATACTTGGTGTGGACCAAAGGGCTTGTTTCCACACTATATCTCCAAACTAAACTAAAACAAGTAGCCAGAGTGCTAAAGAAGGCGTACAAAAGTCAAAGTCAATGTTATTGGTCACATGCCCCCGAAGGTGCAGTGATTTGAATTTGCCAGCAGCGATACACTTAAAAGAACACACAATACACAATAAGATTGAACACAAACATTCTTCACTGTGGTGGAAGGCAACACAGTTCAGCCAGTCCTCCTCCTTTGTTCACCCGTGGTCGGGGCCATGAACCCTCCATAGTCGCCGGTACGGACGCCCGATGTACAGGCCCACTCGTCGGGATGATCCAAACTCCGACGTCGGACGGTCGAACACACTCCGCGGCTTGGAGCGTCCGAATCGGCCACTTCCCTACCGGAGACCGCGGCTTCAGGATGTTGTAGGCCGCAGTTTTGATCGGTTGGGGGGCACTGAGTATTAAGAGTCAGGCAGTCTTGTAACAGCTTTAGAAACATTTGATCAGGCTGCATTTAGAGTATTGTGTGCAGTTCTGGTTGTCCCATTATGGGAAGGATGTGGAGACTTTGGAGGGGGTGCGGAGGAGATTTACCAGAAGGCTTGAGAAAGAACTGCAGATGCTGGTAGATCGAAGGTAGACACAAAAAGCTGGAGTAACTCAGCGGGTGAGGCCAGGCATGGAAATCGCTATCAAAACATGGGGGGGGGGGGGACGCGGGGGGCACAATTATTGGCGCCGCCGCCGCGCGCACGTGCGCACACTCACACACACACTCACACGCACACACACACACGCGAGGCTTTGGAGCTTCAGCCGTGGGCACTGTGGACGGTAATTACGGGAACGACGGCCCAGGATTACGGCCAGCGCGGAGAAGCAGCGCTAAATCTAGCTCAACTCTACCTGTCCTCGGGGTTAGCCTACAGCCAGGGCTGGATTTAGATGAAGAGACGCCCCTCCCAATCCCCACCCCCATGACTAGAGGAAGATGGTCCACCAGATGAGATAAACGGCTGGAAAGCTGCGCTTTTTATTTATTTATTTATTTATTGCCAGTGCTAGTGTCGAGTTATCGGCTTAAAAACACTATTATTCTGAAATGGAGGGCAAGGAAAATTACTGAAGGGGTTGTTTAGAGACTATATTGCGTTGTGACAGCATATGTAAGAAAGGCCTATGACAGTGTCAAAAATATATATACACCTTGCAGGGCTCTCACTTAATTTTTTTTTCTCTGTTGTCAGCCGGGCAACCTTGGCAGCTTTTTAGGTTGCCAAATGACAGTTTAGGTGGTAATTTAAGACAGCTTGCATGACGCGTGCGATATTGTGCTCGGACGAAGTGTGTAGTTACCAGCTGGAATTATGCTCAATGAAGCATTCACATATATTTCTGCTTCAAATAAAGTCACAAACAAAACATATTCACCATCAAGACATGATATATACCACAATGACATGCAGCAAAATTACAATACAGTATCTCATCTCTTTTTACACGTTGCAATGAATGCAATTTCTATTATTTCTTTCCAGTTCCAAACAAAAGTGTGGTTGGATTATTCAGCGTATGATCAACCTCGGCGAGACCAAGCGCAGGCTTGGCGATCGCTTCGCACAACACCTCCACTAGTTAGCAATAACTAACCTGATCTCCCAGTGGCTCAACACTTCAACTCCCCTCCCATTCCGAATCTGACCTATCTGTCCTGGGCCTCCTCCATGGCCAGAGTGAGCACCACCGCATATTGGAGGAGCAGCACCTCATATTTTGCTTGGGTAGTTTACACCCCAGCGGTATGAACATTGGCTTCTCTATTTTCAGGTAGTCCTTGCTTTCTCCCTCCTTCCCCTCCCATTCCCAGCTCTTCCACAGCCCACTGTTTCCGACTCTTCCTTGCTTTTTCGAACCCTCCCCTGACCTCAATCTGAAGAAGGGTCTTGACCCGAAACGTCGCCTATTCCGTCACTCCATATATGCTGCCTCACCCGCTGATTTTCTCCAGCTTTTTGTCTACCAATGGGATCCCACCACTGGCCACATCTTCTAATCTCCTCCCCTATTGGCTTTCCGCAGAGACCGCTCCCTCCGTAATTCCCTGGTCACTTCGTCCCTTCCCACCCAAACCACCCCCTCTCCGGGAACTTTCCCTTGCAACCGCAGGAAATGCTACACTTGTCGCTTTACCTCCCCCCTCGACACCATCCAAGGACCCAAGCAGTCTTTCCAGGTGCGGCAGAGGTTCACCTGCACCTCCTCCAACCTCCTCTATTGCATCCGCTGCTCTAGGTGTCAGCTGCTCTACATCGGTGAGACCAAGCGTAGGCCCCAGCGGTATGGACATTGACTTCTCCAATTTCAGGTAGTCCCTGCATTCTCCTTCTTCCCAGCTCTCCCTCAGCCCACTGTCTCCGCCTCTTCCTTTCATCTTCCCATCCCCCCACCCTCACAGTCTGAAGAAGGGTCTCGACCCGAAACGTTGCCTATTTCCTTCGCTCCATAGATGCTGCCTCACCCGCTGAGTTTCTCCATTGTCTGTTTGTCTACCCATTCACACAAGTTCTGTTATCCCACTTTCCTCACCCACTCCCTACACATTAGGGGCAATTTTACAGACAAGTTAACCTACAAAGCAAATGCGTCTTTGGGATGTGGGAGGAAACCCACACGCTTGCAGGGAGAATGTGCAAATTCAACACAGACAGTGCTCGAGGACAGGAATCGAACACAGATCTCTGGCGTGTGAGGCAGCAAGTTTACCAGCTGTGCACTATATTTTGTTTTCCAACACACAAAAAATTATACGTTGATAACTTTGGTTACTAAAAAAAAGAAACTATCCATTTTCAGTCCTTAAATCAAGTGATGCTATGTCCCCCTTTACAGCTACTGTATGTTTCAATTCAGTTCAAGACTATGGGCAGTACATTGGCCATAAAGTGCTGCCTAAAAGTGCCAGAGACCCGGAATTGATCCTGAATATGGGTGCTGTCTGTATGGAGTTTGCTCCTTTTCCCTTTGATCGCATGGTTATCTCCGGGTGCTCTTGTCTCCTTCCACATTCCAAAGGTGTGCAGGAACCTATTTCAGACCCAACCCAAAACGTAATATTTTCCTGTTGTCCAGAGATTCTGTCTGACCTGTTGAGTTACTCCAGCTTTTTGTGTCTATCTTCAGTTTAAACCAGCATCTGCACTTCCTTCCTACACACACGATACTATAGGATAGAACTTTATTGATCCCAAGAGGGAAATTGTGTGTGTGTGTGTGTGTGTGTGTGTGTGTGTGTGTGTGTGTGAGTGTTAGTGGGTATATATATTAAATACACACACACACACACACATATATATATATATAGTGTATATATTTCATATATTAATATACACCGTTTTGTTTTCTCGTTTATAAACATTGTTTACAGAGTACTATGTTTACATATTCTGTTGTGCTGCTGCAAGTAAGGATTTCATTGTTCTAACTGGGACGTGAGAGAATAAAACACTCTTGACTCTTGACTTACATCGCTAATGTGTGGGATAGAACTAGTGTACGGGTGATCGGTGGTCGGCATGGACTCGGTGGGCCGAAGGGCCAGTTTCCACGCTATATCTTGAAATTAAACTAACAACACTAAAACCAGAGGAAATCTAAAGAAGGGTCTCAACCCAAAACGTCACCCAATTTCTTCTATCCAGAGATGCTGGCTGCTCCATGGAATAGTCTTCACCCTACCATACTTACCCAACCAGACGCAACTAAATTTAAGGTAGCACTTTTTTCCCCAAGAATCCTTTTTTGCTTAAGTCCAAGTCAAGAGTCAAGAGAGTTTTATTGTTATGTGTCCCAGATAGGACAATGAAATTCTTGCTTGCTGCAGCACAACAGAATATGTAAACATAATACAGAACAGCAGATAAATGTTCAGTGTCTATATAGAAACATAGAAACAAAGAAAATAGGTGCAGGAGTAGGCCATTCGGCCCTTCGAGCCTGCACCGCCATTTGATATGATCATGGCTGATCCTCCAACTCAGTATCCCATCCCTGCCTTCTCTCCATACCCCCTGATCCCTTTAGCCACAAGGGCCACATCTAACTCCCTCTTAAATATAGCCAATGAACTGGCCTCAACTACCCTCTGTGGCAGAGAGTTCCAGAGATTCACCACTCTCTGTGTACAAAATGATTTCCTCATCTCGGTCCTAAAAGTCTTCCCTCTTATCCTTAAACTGTGACCCCTAGTTCTGGACTTCCCCAACATCGGGAACAATCTTCCTGCATCTAGCCTGTCCAACCCCTTAAGAATGTTGTAAGTTTCTATAAGATCCCCCCTCAGTCTTCTGAATTCCAACGTGTACAAGCCGAGTCTATCCAGTCTTTCCTCATATGAAAGTCCTGCCATCCCAGGAATCAGTCTGGTGAACCTTCTCTGTACTCCCTCTATGGCAAAAATGTCCTTCCTCAGATTTGGAGACCAAAACTGTACGCAATACTCCAGGTGTGGTCACACCAAGACCCTGTACAACTGCAGTAGAACCTCCCTGCTCTTATACTCAAATCCTTTTGCTATGAATGCTAACATACCATTTGCTTTCTTCACTGCCTGCTGCACCTGCATGCCTACTTTCAATGACTGGTGTACCATGACACCCAGGTCTCGTTGCATCTCCCCTTTTCCTAATCGGCCACCATAGTTGCAGGAGTAGGCCATTCGGCCCTTCGAGCCACCACTATATACCATAGACCATATATATACACAATAAATAAACAGATAAAATGCAATAGGCTGTTATTGTTCAGAGTTTGAAGTTTGGTGATGGACCCTCCACCACCTCCAGTTTAAATTCCATTTAGAATATTTATGGAGGACCAGGAAACCAGAAGCAAGAGTTACTCCAGGGAGTTGCTCCAGCTCCAGGGAGTGATTCTGCGTTGGTTTTCACCGTTCGCAGCGACCGGACAGCAATGGCTGCCAGATCTCCCACAATTCAAAGCGAGGGAGAAAGTGCCCAAGCGCCGACCAGTTGCCGTGGTTGTGCGTATGTACAGGGGGAGGATGTGCTGGTCCTTGATGATGCTGCTGGCCTTGCCGAGGCAGCATGAGGTGTAGATGGAGTCAATGGAAGGGAGGTTGGTTTGTGTGTGATGGTCTGGGCTGCGTCCACAATTCTCTGCCTTAAATGGGGGGCCACCATCGATTCCAGTCAAAAAGGCCCAACAGAGGATGTACTTCCTACGGCAGCTGAGGAAGCACAATCTGCCACAGGTAATGATGGTCCAATTCTACACGGCCATCGTAGAGTCAGTCCTCACCTTCTCCATCATGGTCTGGTTTGGCTCAGTCACCAAACACGACAACTAGAGGCTGCAACCTTCCCTCCATTGATGAACTGTACACTGCAAGGGCCAGGAAGCGAGCGGGCAAGATCATCTCTGACCCCTCTCACCCTGGCCACAAACTCTTTGAATCACTTCCCTCTGGAAGGCGACTCCGGACTGTCAAAGCTGCCACAGCCAGACATAAAAACAGTTTTTATCCACGAGTAGTTGCTCTACTCAACAGCCAAAAATCTGTAGCCTCCCTTTGATCTGGTATTTTATTTAATTCACATGTTGAAACTATAATGTGACAATAGACAATAGACAATAGGTGCAGGAGTAGGCCATTCGGCCCTTCGAGCCAGCACTGCCATTCAATGTGATCATGGCTGATCATCCACAATCAGTACCTCGTTCCTGCCTTCTCCCCATATCCCTTGACTCCTTTAGCCCTAAGAGCTAAATATAACTCTCTCTTGAAAACATCCAGTGAATTGGCCTCCACTGCCTTCTGTGGCAGAGAATTCCACAGATTCACAACTGTCTGGGTGAAAAAGTGTTTCCTCGTCTCCGTTCTAAATGGCTTACCCCTTATTCTTAAACTGTGGCCCCTGGTTCTGGACTCCCCCAACATCGGGAACATGTTTCCTGCCTCAAGCGTGTACAAACCCTTAACAATCTTATATGTTTCAATGAGATTCCCTCTCATCCTTCTAAACTCCAGAGTGTACAAGCCCAGCTGCTCCATTCTCTCAGCATATGACAGTCCCGCCATCCCAGGAATTAACCTTATAAACCTACGCTGCACTCCCTCTAAATGTTTTATTATTAATGTTTAATGTTTTATGAGTCATTCTTAATTGTTACTGTATGTCATGTTGTCACTTGCGGGCAGAGCACCAAGGCAAATTCCTTGTATGTGAATACTTGGCCAATAAACTTATTCATTCATTCATTCAGACGGGTTCAAGGTGATCTGCTCGACCTACCTGATCCAGGTGCAGGTGGGTTCCCAGGTGGTGCTGGAATGCCAGGTGACGCCGGTGTTGGACGTGAAGGTCAAGGAAATCCGTTGGACCAAGGAGGGGGCGCTGGGTCACCTCTACCGCTACGGGCAGGATGAGAACGACCAGCGGGACACCAGCTTCCAGGGCAGGACCCACCTGTTCAGCCAAAACTTGTCGCTGTTGCTGCAGAGTGTCGACCTGTTGGACCAAGGCTTCTCCAACTGCTTCGTGGAGTTCGAGTCCGACGTCAACCATGATTTCAACGTCGAACTGGGCATACTGAGTGAGTTGTGCCCATTTGGTTGGCATGCTTTCTGTCGAAGGATTCATGTTCGTCTTTGTTTCAATGTCTTTCCTTCGATCGGGGTGGGTAACCTTGTTCTGCATCGGGGCCGGGACGCATGTCTGTGAGCGGATGGCGGGCCCTATCTATCACGTGTACACATGGATCCCGCCCCCACCCCGCCCCAAATCACGTGTTCACAGAAGGTGCGCGGCTGTGCCGGCGGCTTTGCGCAGGATGCGGTACAGCCAGCGCTCGGCGGGCCAGATGATTACGGGGAAAAAAATCCGCCTGTGGGCCGGATGATTTGGGGTTATGGGCCGCATTCGGCCCGGGGGCCATAGGTTGCCGACCCCTGCCTTAGATGTTAGTGCAGAGTTTCTCAAACTTTATACCCTTGCGGAACCCTTGAAATAATTTTCACGTCTCATATATCAAAATTATTATATATCTTTATTAACCTCTGTCTTTGTCTTTCATGAACTTAAAGTTCATAAGGCGACTTTGAGTCCTGAAAAGCGCTATATAAATAAAATCTATTATTATTATTATAAGGCAAACATAATATATTTTTCTGATAACTGGCTTAGGCAAAAAAAAGGGAGTGCAGCGTAGGTTCACCAGGTTAATTCCCGAGATGGCGGGACTGTCATATGCTGGGAGAATGGAGCAGCTGGGCTTGTACACTCTGGAGTTTAGAAGGATGAGAGGATATCTTATTGAAACATATAAGATTGTTAAGATTTGGACACGCTAGAGGCAGGAAACATGTTCCCGATGTTGGGGGAGTCCAGAACCAGGAGCCACAGTTTAAGAATAAGGGGTAAGCCATTTAGAACGGAGAGAAAAACTTTTTCACACAGAGAGTTGTAAATCTGTGGAATTCTCAGCCTCAGAGGGCAGTGGAGGCCAATTCTCTGGATATTTTCAAGAGAGAATTAGGTAGAGCTTTTAAAGATCGAAGGAGATAGGCAACGTTTCGGGCCGAAACCCTTCTTCCGACTGATGGGGGGTGGGGAGAAGAAAGGAAAAAAGGCGGAGGAGGAGCCCGACGGCTGAGGGACGGGAGGAGACAGCCCGAGGGCTGAGGAAGGGGAGGAGACAGCAAGGGCTAACAAAATTTGGAGAATTCAATGTTCATGCCCCCAGGATGTAGACTGCCCAAGCGGAATATGAGGTGCATTTCCTCCAATTTCCGGTGTCGCTCGTTCTGGCCATGGAGGAGACCCAGGACAGAGAGGTCAGATACGGAATGGGAGGGGGAGTTGAAGTGCTGAGCCACCGGGAAGTCAGGATGGTTAATGCGGATTGAGCGGAGGTGTTCGGCGAAACGATCGCCAAGCCTCCGCTTGGTCTCACCGATGTAGATCAGCTGACATCTAGAGCAGCGGATGCAGTAGATGAGGTTGGAGGAGATGCAGGTGAACCTCTGTCGCACCTGGAACGACTGCTTGGGTCCTTGAATGGAGTCGAGGGGGGAGGTAAAGGGACAAGTGTAGCATCTCTTGCGGTTGCAAGGGAAAGTGCCCGGGGAGGGGGTGGTACGGGAGGGAAGGGAAGAATTGACAAGGGAGTTACGGAGGGAGCGGTCTTTGCGGAAGGCAGACATAGGGGGAGATGGGAAGATGTGGCGAGTGGTGGGGTCACGTTGGAGGTGGCAAAACTGACAGAGGATCACTTGTTGTATGTGACGGCTGGTGGGGTGAAAGGTGAGGACTAGGGGGACTCTGCCCTTATTGCGAGTGGGGGGATGGGGAGAGAGAACAGTGTTGCGGGGTATGGAAGAGACCCTGGTGCGAGCCTCATCTATGGTGGAGGAGGGGAACCCCCGTTCCCTGAAGAATGAGGACATTTCAGATGCCCTGGTGTGGAACGCCTCATCCTGGGAGCAGATGATCATCCTGGGAGCAGATCCGCTCATCAGGTGCAGAGGATTCTTCCCATCAATGAAAAACAAGTGTTATTAGTGTTTTAAAAATGTTGAGAATCTCTCTCCTGTCAGTCACGCCATGAAGGCCACACCTTTTCCGGTGGGAGGGGGTGGGATAATAAAACCCGGAAGTGTGGGTGTGCTTGCAGTCTCTGCATGATGAGGGAGGGAGAGGTCACGACTCTGTCTGAGCTGTGAATCAACTGAACATACTGAATGTCTACTGAACTGTGAGTGTGGTGTTTTGTGTGGTTTTATGGTGGGTTTTATGGTGGTTTCACCCTGTTTGAAATTGTATGAAACTGCATTTGAATTTGGTGGCCTTGCATGAAATGGTATGAAACTGCATTTGAATGTGGTGGCCTTGCACGAAATGGTATGAAACTGCATTTGAATGTGGTGTCGTTGCACCCTGCATGAAATGGTATGAAACTGCATTTGAATTTGGTGGCCTTGCACCCTCCTTGAAATGGTATGAAACTGCACTTGAATTTTGTGGCCTTGCACCCTGCTTGAAGTGGTATGAAACTGCACTTGAATTTTGTGGCCTTGCACCCTGATCGAAGAGGTAAGAAACTGCACTTGAATTGTATCTTGACAGGGAGACAGGATTGCAAGTATGTTGGACACCGCACATCATGAGGAAATGCGATTCCTCCTAATAGATCAATTTGACCACTTCATAACGAGTTGGTCTCCATTTGTCGTCTTTTTGGAAACATATGGTGCAACACAATTGTAAAAGCTAACTCGTGACTGGGCGAGGGATGGTCAAGATTATAAATAACAATCTCCTTACTTCTTTTTTTCTTTTTCTTCCCTTTATTCTCTTTTTCCTATTTTCTATTCTTTAACTTTCTTCTTTCACTTTCTATTTTTCTTTTCCACACACTATATATCTCATATTTTTCTATACTTCATTATCTAATTTCTTTTTCTTTTTTATTATAATAAAAAAATAAGAAGCTGTACATAAAATGTATTATGAAAATATGATTGTATACAATTGTACTTACTTCTAATAAAATTAAAATATTAAAAAAAAGAAAAGAATTTGTATCTTGACAGGGAGACAGTTTGAGTCCCCTGCTTTTTGACTTATGTTTAGAGCCGCTCGCAGAAACTATTAGGCAAGAGGACTATATAGAGGGCATTAAAGATGATCGGGGGGGGGGGGGGGAACAAAAAAATGTCACTATTTGCAGATGATGTTATGATCTATGCAAGTAATCTTATTTCCTCAGCGCCTCGCCTAATGCAAGTCTTACAGGAATATGGAGAAATATCAGGATATAAAATAAATGACTCAAAATCAGAAGCAATGATACTGTCAGGTCTGTGGCCCTCGCAATTAAATGATCAGGCCAGGTTCCATTGGTCTCGGGAGGGTTTTAGATATCTAGGTATTGTCATCACTTCCTCTATCACCGCATTGTATGAAGCTAACTATGGTAAATTACTCACGAAGATTAAGGCAGACATGCACAGATGGGATATTCTCCCTTTATCTCTAATTGGTAGAGTGGAAGTTGTTCGAATGAACATTCTGCCCCGACTGCTTTCCTTATGTCAATCTTTACCAGTGATAGTAATAGTAATTTTATTGTCAATTCAAATAATGTAACGAGTAGTTACAAAGAGGATTGAAATTGCGTTTCTCCGTACTCCAATGTGCAAGTAATATTTATAACACAGACAGACAGCGTACCAACAAAAATAGACAACGGACATATACATTATATAAAATAAAATATTCATTAATAAAAGGTGCAATATAGCATACTGTGCAAGTAGCATACTGCAGCCACTGGGCCAAAGTTAATTTGACAGTCAGTTGGTCTTTGTGTAATGTTCATGGAATTTTCTTGAGTGTGTTGAGTAGTCTGATGGCCTGAGGGAAGAAGCTGTTTTTGAATCTTGTGGTTTTGCTCCGCATGCTGCGGTAGCGCTTGCCGGATGGTAGGAGGGTGAACAGTTTGTGTGCTGGGTGGGTGGTGTCTTTGATGATATTGGTTGCTCTCTTGCGACAGCGAGATGGATATAAGTCTTGAATTGCTGGTTGGGGTGATCTAGTGATCTTCTCCGCTGTCCTCACCACTCTCTGTAGGGCCTTCTGGTCAGCAGCAGAGCAACTGCCATACCAGACTGAGAGACTGCTGGTAAGAATGCTCTCAATGGCACCCCTGTAAAAAGTTGTGAGGGCAGAAGGGGGGAGGTCGGCTCTCCTCATCCGTCGAAGGAAGTGGAGGCGTTGCTGTGCTTTCTTGACTAGGGAGATGGTGTTGGTGGACCATGTCTGATCATCTAGGGGTCCCTGGCGCGGCATTTAAGGCGTTAGATAAAGAGTTAACAAGATTTGTGTGGCAAAATAAGAGACCCAGAGTCAGACTTTAGACACTGTTGTTATCAAAACAAAAAGGGGGCCTAAATATGCCCAACATTAAATATTATTATTGGGCAGTGCAGCTGAGAGCCTTGATAGCATGGTTAACGAATGACGAGGAAACGGGATGGGTGAAAATAGAACAAAATGCATGTCTTAGTATTGCACATTCACTCCATCCAACCAGCACAGTTGGAAACGTGGGCAGAGAAATGGCAGATGGAGTTTAGTGCAGGCAAGTTGGCATATTATAATAATTATAATAATAATAATAATACCTTATTTCGGACAAGGTCCAGACAAGGGACAACATTACATAAAAATACATTGCATATTAAAAAATGTAAAATACATATAAAATCTTAGGCAGTTCCTTCAAACTAGTTCCTTTGTCTTCCTCACATTGAGGTTGATGTTATGTTGGCAAGTTCTCCGTCATCTTCCCGCACTCCCACGTCCTCACTCTGCCCCTGCCCGCAACTCTCCTGGCAACAGTGTAGTTTATTGTCACGTGTACAGAGGTAGAGTGAAAAGCTTTTGTTGCGTGCCAACATGTCAGTGGAAAGACAATACATGATCACAATCGGCCCATTTACAGTGTAACGTTTAGTGCAAGGTAAAGTGTGATCAAGGATAGTGCATGGTCATCATTGAGGTAGATATTAGTTCAGCATTGCTATCTGGTTGTGGTGGGATGGTTCTGTTCCCTAATGGCTGGATGAAACGGGGCAGGAGGGGGTGAGTAAGACACTCACAGCACTTTCCAGGATTTCTGTGGTGATACGATGCCCAGACGCCCAGCGCGGTGGCTACAGCGAGAAGGAACATGGCGAGAATGACCATCCAACGACTCCTAGACCCTGGAGGAGATAACGTCACACAGCGGTGAACCTGGAGTTTAGTTTAGAGATACAGGCCCTTCGGCCCACAGACCAGCGATCCCCACACACTAACACAATCCGACACACACCAGGGACATTTTTACATTTACCAAGCCAATTAACCTACAAACCTGTATGTCTTTAGAGCGTTGGAGGAAACCGAAGATCTCGGTGAAAACCCACACGGTCACGTGTATGGGGGGAACGTACAAACACAATAGACAATAGGTGCAGGAGTAGGCCATTCCCCCCTTCGAGCCAGCACCGCCATTCAATATGATCATGGCTGATCATCCCCAATCAGTACCCCGTTCCTGCCTTCTCCCCATATCCCCTGACTACGCTATTTTTTAAGAGCCCTATCTAGCTCTCTCTTGAAAGTATCCAGAGAACCGGCCTCCAGTGCCCTCTGAGGCAGAGAATTCCACAGACTCACAACTCTCTGTGAGAAAAAGTGTTTTCTCATCTCCGTTCCAAATGGCTTACCGCTTATTATTAAACTGTGGCCCCTGGTTCTGGACTCCCCCAACATCGGGAACATGTTTCCTTCCTCTAGCGTGTCCTAACCCTTAACAATCTTATATGTTTCAATAAGATACCCTCTCATTCTTCTAAACTCCAGAGTGTACAAGCCCAGCCGCTCCATTCTCTCAGCATATGACAGTCCCGGCATCCCGGGAATTAACCTTGTAAACCTACGATGCACTCCCTCAATAGTAAGAATGTCCTTCCTCAAATTATGGGACCAAAACTGCACACAATACTCTAGGTGTGGTCTCACTAGGGCCCTGTACAACTGCAGAAGGACCTCTTTGTTCCTCTACGCGACTCCTCTTGTTATGAAGGCCAACCTGCCATTCGCTTTCTTCACTGCCTGCTGAACCTGCATGCTTACTTTCATAGACTGATGAACAAGGACCCCCAGATCCCGTTGTACTTCCCCTTTTCCCAACTTGACGCCATTTAGATAGTAATCTGCCTTCCTGTTTTGGATACCAAAGTGGATAACCTCACATTTATCCACATTAAACTCCATTCCCCATACATCTGCCCACTCCCCCAACCTGTCCAAGTCACCCTGCATTCTCATAGCATCCTCCCCACAGTTCACACTGCCACCCAGCTTTGTGTCATCTGCAAATTTGCTAATATTACTATGAATCCCTTCATCCAAATCATTGATGTATATTGTAAATAGCTGTGGTCCCAGCACCGGGCCTTGCGGTACCACACTAGTCACTGCCTGCCATTCTGAAAGGGACCCGTTAATCCCTACTCTTTGTTTTCTGTCTGCCAACCAATTTTCTATCCGTCAGCACTCTACCCCCAATACCATGTGCCCTAATATTGCCCACTAATCTCCTATGTGGGACCTTATCAAATGCGTTTTGAAAGTCCAGGTACACTACATCCACTGGCTCTCCCTTGTCCATTTTCCTAGTTACATCTTCAAAAAATTCCAGAAGATTAGTCAAGCATGATTTCCCCTTCGTAAATCCATGCTGACTCGGACCGATCCTGTTACTGCTATCCAAATGTGCGGCTATCTCATCTTTTATAATTGACTCCAGCATCTTCCCCACCACCGATGTCGGGCTAACTGGTCTATAATTCCCTGTTTACTCTCTCCCGCCTTTCTTAAAAAGTGGGATAACATTAGCTACCCTCCAATCCACAGGAACTGATCCTGAGTCTATAGAACATTGGAAAGTCATCACCAATGCATCCACGATTTCTGGACCCACTTCCTTAAGTACCCTGGGATGCAGACCATCAGGCCCTGGGGATTTATCACCCTTCAGTCCCATCAGTCTATCCAACACTATTTCCTGCCTAATGTGGATTTCCTTCAGTTCCTCCGTCACCCCAGAACCTCTGGCCACTACTATATCAGGAAGATTGTTTGTGTCCTCCTTAGTGAAGACGGATCCAAAGTACCTGTTCAACTCATCTGCCATTTCCTTGTTCCCCATAATAAATTCATCTTTTTCGTTCTTCAAGGGTCCAACTTTGGTCTTAATTATTTTTTTCCTCTTCACATACCTAAAGAAGCTTTTACTATCCTGCTTTATATTCTTGGCTAGCTTACCTTCGTACCTCATCTTTTCTCCCTGTATCGTATTTTTGGTTATCTTCTGTTGCTCTTTAAACATTACCCAATCCTCTTGCTTCCTGCTCATCTTTGCTACGTACTTCTTCGCTTTAATTTTTATACTGTCCCTGACGTCCCTTGTCAGCGACGGTCGTCCCTTACTCCCCTTGGAATCTTTCTTCCTCCTAGGAATGAACTGATCGTGCACCTTCTGTATTATTCCTAGAAATACCTGCCATTGTTGTTCCACTGTCATGCCTGCTAGTGTATCTTTCCAGTCAACTTTGGCCAGCTGCTCCCTCATGGCCCCCTAGTCCCCTTTATTCAACGGTAACACTGACACCTCCGATCTACCCTTCTCCCTCTCTGTAGGTCTGCTATTACATGCTATGTTGGTGGGCAGGGAGGAGTGGGGCCGAAGGCCTGTTCCTGTAGTGCATGACTCGCTGTCCATCGGACAGAGACCCAGCATTGATCCACTCACCTCTGGGCAGGTTGTTGCATTGCAGAGTTGCAGGGACTGCGTGGCTACTGCAGCAATCTTCTGTGACACAGGTGTAGGTGTAGTTGAGTTGCCCCGTGTTGGGCAGGTACAGCACGGCTCCGGGAAGGTGGCGTTCTCCATGCTGGGATCCTTCGATCGCTGCTCCCACCGGTAGGTGACGAGGCAGCCGCTGACGGTGGAGCAGTTCAGCGTGAGATGCGACGAGTTGCAGCTCACCTCCACGGTCGGTGTGGACATCGGCTCTGCAAGGTAGCACATTGCAGTCAATGTCAGTGTGGGGAGAAGTGCAAAGCCACCTCATGGGTTGGCTGGAGGATCCAAGTTGGCTAATTGAGCAACTAATAAAAAGGCAACGTGTAGCGGAGCGCCCTACTGGGAGCGACCCTGGGGTTAGTTTAGTTTATTGCCACAGTGAAAAGGTTTTGTTGCGTGCTATCCAGTCAGCGGAAAGTATATACATGGTTACAATCAAGCGATCCACAGTACAAATACTCCATTAAAGGAATATCGTTTAGTGTAAGATAAAGTCCAATTAAAGATTATTCTGAGGGTTTCCAATGAGGTAGATGGGAGGTCAGGAATGTCCTCTGGTCCTCGATTCCCTTACTCTGGGCAAGAGACTCTGTGCATCTACCCGATCTATTCCTCTCATGGTTTGATACACCTCTATAAGAACTCCCTTCATCCTCCTATGCTCCAAGGAATAGAGTCCCAGCCTACTCAACCTCTCCCTATAGCTCACACCCTCTAGGCCTGGCAACATAGAAACACAGAAAATAGGTGCAGGAGTAGGCCATTCGGCCCTTCGAGCCTGCACCGCCATTCAATATGATCATGGCTGATCATCCAACTCAGTATCCTGTATCTGCCTTCTCTCCATACCCCCTGATCCCTTTAGCCACAAGGGCCACATCTAACTCCCTCTTAAATATAGCCAATGAACTGGCCTCAACTACCTTCTGTGGCAGAGAATTCCAGAGTTTCACCACTCTGTGTGAAAGATATTTTTCTCATCTCGGTCCTAAAAGACTTCCCCCTAATCCTTAAACTCTGACCCCGTATTCTGGACTTCCCCAACATCGGGAACAACCTTCCTGCATCTAGCCTGTCCAACCCCTTAAGAATTTTGTAAGTTTCTATAAGATCCCCCCTCAATCTTCTAAATCTAGCGAGTACAAGCCGAGTCTATCCAGACTTTCTTCATATGAAAGTCCTGCCATCCCAGGAATCAGTCTGGTGAACCTTCTCTGTACTCCCTCTATGGCAAGAATGTCTTTCCTCAGATTAGGAGACCAAAACTGTACACAATACTCCAGGTGTGGTCTCACCAAGGCCCTGTACAACTGCAGTAGAACCTCCCTGCTCCTATACTCAAATCCTTTTGCTATGAAAGCTAACATACCATTCGCTTTCTTCGCTGCCTGCTGCAACTGCATGCCTACTTTCAATGACTGGTGTACCATGACACCCAGGTCTCGTTGCATCTCCCCACTTTTCCAATCGGCCACCATTCAGATAATAGTCTACTTTCCTGTTCTTGCCACCAAAGTGGATAACCTCACATTTATCCACATTATACTGCATTTGCCATGTATTTGCCCACTCACCCAACCTATCCGTCACCTTGCAGCCTCCTAGCATCCTCCTCACAGCTAACACTGCCCCCCAGCTTCTTGTCATCCGCAAACTTGGAGATGTTGCATTCAATTCCCTCGTCCAAATCATTAATATATATCGTAAATAGCTGGGGTCCCAGCACTGAGCCTTGCGGTACCCACTAGTCACTGCCTGCCATTCTGAAAAGGACCCGTTTACTCCTACTCTTTGCTTCCTGTTTGCCAGCCAGTTCTCTATCCACATCAATACTGAACCCCCAATACCATGTGCTTTATGTTTGCATACTAATCTCTTATGTGGGACCTTGTCGAAAGCCTTCTGAAAGTCCAGATACAACACATCCACTGGTTCTCCCTTAACCACTCTACTAGTTACATCCTCGAAAAATTCTATAAGATTCGTCAGACATGATTTACCTTTCATAAATCCATGCTGACTTTGTCCAATGATTTCACCACTTTCCAAATGTGCTGCTATCCCATCTTTAATAACTGACTAGCATTTTCCCCATTAACGATGTTAGACTAACTGGTCTGTAATTCCCTGTTTTCTCTCTCCCTCCCTTTTTAAAAAGTGGGGTTACATTAGCTACCCTCCAATCCTCAGGAACTACTCCAGAATCTAAAGAGTTTTGAAAAATTATCACTAATGCATCCACTATTCTGGGCTACTTCCTTAAGTACTCTGGGATGCAGCCTATCTGGCCCTGGGGATTTATCGGCCTTTAATCCATTCAATTTACCTAACACCACTTCCCGACTAACCTGGATTTCACTCAGTTCCTCCATCTCATTTGACACCCGGTCCCCTGCTATTTCCAGCAGATTATTTATGTCTTCCTTAGTGAAGACAGAACCAAAGTTGTTATTCAATTGGTATGCCATGTCCTTGTTCCCCATGATCAATTCACCTGTTTCTGACTGCAAGGGACCTACATTTTGTTTTAACTAATCTTTTTCTCTTCACATATCTATAAAAACGTTTGCAGTCAGTTTTTATGTTCCCTGCCAGGTTTCTTTCATAATCTATTTTCCCTTTCCTAATTAAGCCCTTTGTCCTCCTCTGCTGGACTCTGAATTTTTCCCAATCCTCTGGAAGGCTGCTTTTTCTGGCAAATTTGTATGCATCATCTTTTGTTTTGATACTATCCCTGATTTCCCTTGTTACCCACGGATGCACTACCTTCCCTGATTTATTCTTTTACCAAACTGGGATGAACAATTGTTGTAGTTCATCCATGCAGTCTTTAAATGCCTTCCATTGCATATCCACCGTCAACCCTTTAAGAATCAATTGCCAGTCTATCTTGGCCAATTCACGTCTCATACGCTCAAAGTTACCTTTCTTTTAAGTCAGAACCCTTGTTTCTGAATTAACTATGTCACTCTCCATCCTAATGAAGAACTCAACCATATTATGGTCACTCTTGCCCAAGGGTCCATGCACAACAAGACTGCTAACTAACCCTTCCTCATTACTCAATACCCAGTCTAGAATAGCCTGCTCTCTCGTTGGTTCCTCTACATGTTGGTTTAGAAAACTATCCCGCATACATTCCAAGAAATCGTCTTCCTCAGCACCCTTGCCAATTTGATTCACCCAATCTATATGTAGATTGAAGTCACCCATTATAACTGTTTCACCTTTGTTGCACGCATTTCTAATTTCCTGTTTGATGCCATCTCCAACTCCCACTACTACTGTTAGGTGGCCTGTACACAACTCCCACTAGCGTTTTCTGCCCCTTAGTGTTTCGCAGCTCTACCCATATCAATTCCACATCCTCCAAGCTAATGTCCTTCCTTTCTATTGCGTTAATCTCCTCTCTAACCAGCAACGCAACCCCACCTCCTTTTCCTTTCTGTCTATCCCTCCTGAATATTGAATATCCCTGAATGTTCAGCTCCCAGCCTTGGTCACCCTGGAGCCATGTCTCCGTGACCCCAACTTTGTCCTAGTCATTAATAGCTATCTGCACATTCAACTCATCCACCTTATTACGAATGCTCCTTGCATTGACACACAAAGCCTTCAGGCTTGTCTTTACAACACTCTTACCCCTCATACAATTAATGTTGAAAAGTGGCCCTTTTTGATTTTTGCCCTGGATTTGTCTGCCTGCCCACTTTTACTTTTCACCTTGCTACCTATTGCTTCTACCCTCATTTGACACCCCTCTGTCTCTCTGCTCATGCTCCCATCCCCCTGCCACATTAGTTTAAATCCTCCCGACAGCACTAGCATACACTCCCCCAAGGACATTGGTTCCATTCCAGCCCAGGTGCAGACCGTCCTGTTTGTACTGGTCCCACCTCCCCCAGAACTGGTTCCAATGCCCTAGAAATTTGAATCCCTCCCCCTTGCACCATTTTTCAAGCACGTATTCATCTGCAATATCCTCCTATTTCTACTCTGACTAGCCCGTGGCACTGGTAGTAATCCAGAGATTATTACCTTGAGGTGCTACTTTTACGTTTATCTCCTAGCTCCTGAAATTCACCTTGTAGGACCTCATCCCATTTTTTACCTATATCGTTGGTGCCAATGTGCACCACAACAACTGGCTGTTCACCCTCCCCCTCCAGAATGTTCTGCAGCCGCTCAGTGACATCCCTGACCCTTGCACCAGGGAGGCAACGTAACATCCTGGAGTCTCCTTTGCGGCCGCAGAAACGCCTATCTATTCCCCTTACAATTGAATC
>CM075978.1:258254-311085 GCA_038087875.1 Malacoraja senta
TCCGATTCCAGAATATCATGCAGGAGTTTGATACCTGGGATCCTGACGTGAGTACTGTGAGAAATACACTAGGGCGGTCGTGGTGGAGCAGCGGTAGAGTTGCTGCCTTAAGGGCCTGTCCCACTTAGGTGATTATTTAGGCGACTACAGGTGATTAGGCTGTCGCCGGGGTGTCGCCTGTACGGTCGTGAGTCGTCTCCTCAGTTGCCCAAAGAGTCGTAGCGTCTTTCTGGTCGCCGCTGGATTTTCAACATGTTGAAACATTTTCAGCGACAGTCGGCGACAGTGGGTTTGACACCAATGAGCGTAGCTTGATTTCTCCTGACGTAGGTGCTGTCGTAGTTGTTCCCAGGTTAACGTAGGTTGTCACCAGGTGACGTAGGTTGTCGCCGGTGCTGACTTCGTTTTTGTTGTTGTTGTTGAAGTAATGATTCTTTTTCAAACTTTTATGTTGAAGGGGGGGTCCAGTCGCCGTTTTTTCAGCGACCTGCGACGACTACGACAGTCGCTGGCAGTCGCCTAAAAATTGCCTAAGTGGGACAGGCCCTTTACAGCGAATGCAGCGCCGGAGACCCGGGTTCGATCCCGACTACGGGGTGCTGTCCGTACGGAGTTTGTACGTTCTCCCCGTGACCTGCGTGGGTTTTCTCTGAGATCTACGGTTTCCTCCCATACTCCAAAGACATACAGGTTTGTAGGTTAATTGGCTTGGTAAATGTTTTTAAAAAATGTCCCTGGTGGGAGTAGGATAGTGTTAATGTGCGGGGATTGCTTGTCGGCGCGGACCCGGTGGGCCGAAGGGCCTGTTTCCGCGCTGTATCTCTTCAACACTAAAATGCTGGAATAACTCAGTGGGACAGGCAGCATCTCTGGAGAGAAGGAATGGGCGACGATTCGGGTCGACACCCTTCTTCAGACTGACCGACAGTTGGAAATAAAAAGGTCCAAAGAGGGTAGAGGTCAGTCTGAAGAAGGGTCTCGACCCAAAACGTCACCCATTCCTTGTCTCCAGAGATGCTGCCTGTCCCGCTGAGTTACTCCAGCACTTTGAGTCTATCTCTACAATTACTTGCAGTCTTGAGCAGAGCTGTTCCCAAAACAGTTCCAACAGTGTACATGTCGTAGTTGTTTAGAATCATTGGAAACATTGTAGGTGTTGGCAGGTTCGGCCAAAGGGCCTGTTTCCATTCTGTAAGACTCTAAATATGCCAAACTTTCTTCAAGTTACTCCAGCAATTTGTGTTTTGCTGAAGGAAAGAAAGCATAGAAACATAGACAATAGGTGCAGGAGTAGGCCATTCGGCCCTTCGAGCCTGCACCGCCATTCAATATGATCATGGCTGATATTCCAACTCAGTATCCTGTACCTGCCTTCTCTCCATACCCCCTGATCCCTTTAGCCACAAGGGCCACATCTAACTCCCTCTTAAATATAGCCAATGAACTGGCCTCAACTACTATCTGTGGCAGAGAATTCCAGAGATTCACCACTCTCTGTGTATAAAATGATTTTCTCATCTCAGTCCTAAAAGATTTCCCCTTTATCCTTAAGCAGGTTGGTTTTAAGTTGCAGTGAAAGTGCGGGGGGGGGGGGGGGGGGGGGAGGGCAGGACAATGGGAGGAGATAATGTGTGTGGGAAAGAACTGCAGATGCTGGTTTAAATCAAAGGTAGACACAAAACGCTGGAGTAACTCGGCGGGACATCTTCAGACTGATGAAGGGTCTCGACCCGTAACGTCACCCATTCCTTCTCTCCAGAGATGCTGCCCGTCCCGCCTGAGTTACTCCAGCATTTTGGTGTCTACCAATGGGAGGAGATACGTTGTGGAGGTCCGAAGAAGAGTTCCAACGTCATTTGTCCATTTCCTCCACAGATGGCTGCCTCACTGAAACTGTGAGACACAGAGTACTGGGCCTGTGCTCACTGGAGTTTAGAAGAATGAAGGGAAACCTCTTTGAAACTTACCGAATAGTGAAAGGCCTGGATAGAGTGGATGTGGAGAGGATGTTTCCACTAGTGGGAGACTCTAGGACCAGAGGCCACAGCCTCAGAAATAAAAGGACATACCTTTAGAAAGGAGATGAGGAGGAATTTCTTTAGCCAGAGGGTGGTGAATCTGCAGAATTAATTGCCACAGACGGCGATGGAGGGAAAGTTATTAGATGTTGATAAGAGGGAGATGGACAGATTCTTGATTAGTAAGGTTGTCATCATTGAATCTTACAGTGTGGAAGCAGCCCCTTCAGCCCAGCTTGCCCACACCGATCAACATGTTCCAGCTGCACTAGTCCCACCTACCTGCTTTTGGCTCATATCCCTCTAAACCTGTCCTATCCATGTACCTGTCTAAATGTTTCTTAGTACCTGCCTCAACTACCTCCTCTGGCAGCTCGTTCCACACACCCACCCACCACCCGCTGAGTGACAAAGTTACCCCTCAGACTGTTATTAAATCTTTCCCCTAATCTTAAATCTATGACCTCTGGTTCTCGATTCCCCTACTCTGAGCATCTACCCGATCTATTCCTCTCATGATTTTATACATCTCTATAAGATCACCCCTCATCCTCCTGCGCTCCAAGAATTGAATCCTAGCCCTGTGACCCTGTGTGTTTCCTCTGGGTGGTCTGGTTTCCTCCCACTTCCCTAAGACCTGCGGGTTTAACTAGGTCAGTTAGCCCTCTGTAAATTGCTCCTCCTGCAGAGAATGGATGAGAGAGTGGGATAGCATAAAACTAGGTGTGAACAGGTGACCGATAGCCAGCATGGACACGTTGGGCCGAAGGGCCTGTTTCAGTGCTGTGTCTCTAAATTAAACATATCGCACTGAATTGGATACCTATTTTGGACAGGCCACAAGGGAGGCTGGGTGGTGAACTGGAGGGGCTTTCCTGAGGTTGAACTAGCAGCTGCTTTAACACAGCTGAGGCAGAAGATGCTTGACATTTATCTTACAGTCCTGCCTGATGCAATTTCATTTTCTAAATATATACTGACTGCACCCACTGGACAGAAGATGCAGATGCTCGAAAGAACTCGCCACCAGACTCAGGAACAGATTCTTCCCCTCTGTTATTCGGCTTCTGAACGTTCCTTCTACAATCTAGGGTACTGTCACAGAACAGAACAGCACAAGGACAGGCCCTTCGGCCCACAATGTCTGTGCTGAATATAATGCTAAGACCACCTCTTATCTGCCTGCACGTCTCGACCTGAAACGTCACCTATTCCTTCTCTCCAGAATTGCTGCGTGACCCGCTGAGTTACTCCAGCATTTTGTGTCTACCTTCGGTGCGAGCCAGCATCTGCAGTTCCTTCCTGCACATCCATATCCCTCATACCCTGCATATTCATGTGCCCAGCCAAAAGTCTGTTAAATGGCACTAGCGGTTCTGGGTGTGGTACTAAAATGTTAATGGATGTGGTACTAAAATGTGAATAAGTGTAGTACTAAGATGTGAATGGGCAAAGTACTAAATTGTGAATGGGTGTAGTACTAAAATGTGAATAGATGTATTAAATTGTGAATGGGTGAAGTACTACAATGTGAATGGGTGTAGTACTACAATGTGAAAGGGTGCACTAAAACTTGAAATGATGTACTAAATTATGAATGGGTGTAGTATTAAAATGTGAAAGGGTGCAGTGCTAAATTGTGAATGGGTGTAGTATTAAAATGTGAAAGGGTGTAGCACTAAATTGTGAATGGGTGTATAAAAATGTGAAAGGGTATAGTACTAAATTGTGAATGGGTGTAGTATTAAAATGTGAAAGGTGTAGTATTAAATTGTGAATGGGGGTAGTATTAAAATGTGAAAGGGTGTACTAAAATGTAAATAGGTGTAGTACTAAAATGTGAATGGATGTAGTACTAAAATGTCTCTTGCCTCAGCATGGTGCCTGCGTCTATGAAGACATAAATTATACTTGGTACTTGGCCCGCGACTCCTGTGACAACCTGATATCTTGTATTCCCCTCTCAGATTATGTGCCTGCAGGAAGTTCAGGAAAACCATTACCATCAGCAGTTTCAACCAGCTCTCCAGTTGAGGGGTGAGTGATCCGTGATGCACTGGCATTTAATTTTCTCTTTTGTATTCTTTACCTCCTGAAGTCAGAGGTTCACAGCAATGAAACGGGCCCTTCGGCCCATCATGCCCATGCCCACAGTTTTGCCTATCTACAGTAATCCTGTTTGTATAGAGGAGAACAGTATGACGCAGGCACAGGTCCTTTGGCCCACGTCTGTGTTGAACCTAATGCCAAATTAAACTGCATGTGATCCGTTATTTGCCTCGTTTAGGTCTATATCTGCCTGTGCCTTGCCTTTTCAAGTGTCTGTCAAAATGGCTCTTAAAGACAGCGATTTTTTTCTGAAGAAGACCCGAAACGTCAACTATTCAGGTTCTGTAGGGATGCTATCTGACCCGCTGAGTTACTGCAGCATTTGGTGTTTTTCCGTGATTGTCTCTGATTTCACCGCCTCCATTGGCGGCTCATCTCAGGCATCAACCACTCTGTACGGAATCAAGGGCTATGGGGGGGTGGAAGATTGCAACCTTCACGTCGTCCGCCCTGTTTCGACTAATGCAATCAACTCGACGTGCACAAACGGAAGATCAAATGGAACAAGTTGTCCAACAACTTTAGGCTGTGCACGCCACACGAAAGAAGAAGAAGAAGAAGGGAAATGGGGAGAAAGCAGGAACGGGGTACTGATTTTGGATGATCAGCCATCATCATAATGAATGGCGCTGCTGGCTCGAAGGGCCGAATGGCCTACTCCTGCAACTATTTTCTATGTTTCTGCGTAAAGATAAAAAATCTTATTTGTAACATCTTCCTCTCACCTTAAGCCGAGGGTCTCTTGTTTTTGATATCCCCACTGTGGGGGTTAAAAAAGAGTTCTGATTATCTACCTTCTCTATTCCCGCACATGATTTTGTTTACTTTTCCCAGTCCCTTCTCAAACTCCTCCACTGCAGAAAAAATCAACCTCTCCCTAATCAAAGTCTTTGCGTTCGGGCTGTAAATCAGTTCTGCACTCTCTCCAGTCCAGCCATGTTATTTTAGGTTTCAGAGATACAGTGTGGAAACAGGCCCTTCGGGTCCGCGCCGACCAGCGATCACCCCACACACTAGCTCCATCCTACACACCAGGGACAATTTGCGGAAGCCAATTAATCTGCAAACCTGCACGTCTTTGGAGTGTGGGAGGAAGCTGGAGCAGCCAGAGAAAACCCACGGGGAGAACGTGCAAACTCTGTACAGACAGCACCCGTAGTCAGGATCGAATCCGTGTCTCTGACGCTGGGAGGCAGCTGCTCTACCGTTTGGGATGGTGATAGAAGCCTGGCCTAGCTAGTGTTTTGTAAAGGTCCAACATTGTCTAATTGGCGGTATAACTGCAAAAGGGGTTCCAATGGAGATCGAATGTGAGAAGGTATACAATTAATGCAGGTCCGTTAACAGCATTGTTGTATCCAAGTCCATGGCTCCCTGAAAGTAGCGTGGTAATGAAAGCACATGGTATGCTTGCCTTCATTGGTTAGGGCATTGAGTATAAAACTAGGTTGCAGCATTATAAAGGTTTGGTGAGGTCGCTTTGGAATTATTGTTCACAATTCTGGTCACTCCATTACAGGAAGGATGTGGAGGACAATAGACAATAGGTGCAGGAGTAGGCCATTCGGCCCTTCGAGCCAGCACCGCCATTCACTGTGATCATGGCTAATCATCCCCAATCAGTATCCCGTTCCTGTCTTCTCCCCATATTCCCTGACTCCGCTATTTTTAAGAGCCCTATCTAGCTCTCTCTTGAAAGCATCCAGAGAACCTGCCTCCACCGCCCTCTGAGGCAGAGAATTCCACAGACTCACCACTCTCTGTGAGAAAAAGTGTTTCCTCGTCTCCGTTCTAAATGGCTTACTCCTTATTCTTAAACTGTGGCTTTGGAGAGGGTGTAGATGATGTTTACCAGAATGCTGAGGACAGTAACTCAGCGGGTCAGGCAGCATCTCTGGAGAGAAGGAATGGGTGATGTTGCAGGTCTGGGTCCTTCGTCAGACTGAGAGTGGGGGGGGGGGCAATGGGAGATATGAAACGGTACATAGAACAAATGAAAAACATATGCAAAAGGACATGTCAAAGCCAGCATCAATGATCAGGAATCGTGATACCAGAATGCTGCCTGGATTACACGGTATTGACTATGAGGAGAGGTTGGACAGACTTAAGTTGTTTTCTCTGGAGCATCGGAGGCTGAGGAGAGACCTGATGGAAGTATTGAAAATGATGAGCGCCATACAGGATAGACAGAAAGAATCTTTTCTTCATTGTGAAAATGCTATATACTAGAGGGTACAGCTTTCAGATGAGAGGGGCAAAAATTAAGTTCATAAGTGACAGGAGGCGAATTAGGCCATTCGGCCCATCAAGTCTACTCCGCCATTTAATCATGGCTGATCTACCTTTCCCTCTCAACCCCATTCTCCTGCCTTCACACTGTAACCTTTGGTGCCTCTACTAATCAAGAATCTGTCAATCTTTGTTTTAAAAATATCTAAAGACTTGTTTTTTTAAGAAAGAACTGCAGATGCAGGAACAACCGAAGGGAGACAAAAAATGCTGGAGAAACTCAGTGGGTGAGGCAGCATCTATGGAGAGAAGGAATAGGCGACGTTTCAGGTCGAGACCCTTCTTCATTCCTAACCGGGTTCATTGGTTAGCAAACATCTGAAGAAGGGTCTCGACTCGAAACGTCACCAATTCCTTCTATCCGGAGATGCTGCCTCACCCGCTGAGTTTCTCCAGCATTTTTTGTCTACCTATAACTAGGTTTGTTTAGTTTAGCCTTTGTTTTTCAACCTACTTCAAGCTTGTTATTCTAACAAATAAACGTGGTGGTCTAGAAAAGTCTCTTCAGCAAGAAATAGTCAAAGAGTTATAGAATTATAAAGCATGAAAACAGGCCCTTCGGCACAACATCCTTGTCGACCAAGGTGCCAATGAACTAATCCCATGCATCCAGCAGCAGTGAAACATTTTGAGGTGAAGTCACTTGCAGGGAATGCAGCGGCCAATTCGCCAGCAGCAAGCCCTGACAGCAAGCAAAACAAGCAAATCATCTTTCTTGGTAATGCTGAGTGAAAGATGTATATCGGCCAGGGCACCCAAATAACTCATCTGCCCCTCTTTAGAACACGGAACACAGAGCGACTACATTTTATCTCTGTACCGCCCACTCCCCTGACATCAGTCTGAAGAAGGGTCTCGACCCGAAACGTCACCCATTCCTTCTCTCCAGAGATGCTGCCTGTCCTGTTGAGTTACTCCAGCATTTTGTGTCTACCTTCGAGCAAGAGCAGAGGAAAAGGCCCTTCGGCCCACAACGTCTGTGCTGAACATGATGCCAAGATAAACAAATCCCCTCTGTCTGCACGTGGTCTATATCCCTCCATTCCCTGTATATCTATGTGCCTCTTTAAAAGCCTCTGAAATGCCACAATGGTATCTACCTCCCCTAGCAGTGTTTCAGGCACCCACCTGCTTTAACAAATACTTGCCCCGCACATTCCCTTTCAACCTTATTCCTCTCACCCTAAATCTATACCTCTAATGTAGTTTAGAGATACAGCGCGGAAACAAGTCCTTTGGCCCACCGAGTCCGCACCGACCAGTCATCCCCATACATTAAATCTATCCCACACACGGGACAATTTACAAATTTACCAAGCCAATTCGCCTACAAACCTGCACGTCTTTGGAACGTGGGAGGAAATCCCAGGGAAAGCCCACATTGTAATCCAGGCATCATTCTGGTAAACATCCTCCGCACCCTCTCCAAAGCCTCCACATCCTTCCTGTAATGGGGTGACCAGAACAGAACACAATACTCCAAATGCAACCTAACCAAAGTCATATAAAGCTGCATCATGACTTCCTGATTGTTATACAAACTATGATAAAAACTAGGAAAGATGTTGTCAAGCTTGAAAGGGTTCGGAAAAGATTTACGAGGATGTTGCCAGGACTAGAGGGTGTGAGCTATAGGGAGAGGTTGAGTAGGCTGGGTCTCTATTCCATGGAGCGCAGGAGGATGAGGGGTGATCTTATAGATGTGTACAAAATTATGAGAGAAGTAGATCGGGTAGATGCACAGAGCCTCTTGCCCAGAGTAGGGGAATGGAGGACCAGAGGACATAGGTTCAAGGTGGAGAGGAAAAGATTTAATAGGAAATCCGAGGGGTAACTTTTTCACACTAAGGGTGGTGGGTGTATGGAACAAGCTGCCAGAGGAGGTAGTTGAGGCTGGGACTATCCCATCGTTTAAGAAACAGTTAGACAGGTACATGGATAGGACAGGTTTGGAGGGATATGGACCAAACGCGGGCAACTGGGACTCGTGTAGGTGGGACATGTTGGCCGGTGTGGGCGAGGCCGGTGTGGGCGAGTTGGGCCGAAGGACCTGTTTCCACGCTGTATCACTCTATGACTCTATAACTGTCTTTGGTTGCACTAAGGACTTTGGACTTGTGCTAATGTTGTTTTTATTTATTACCTTTTCTTTTTATTAAGTTATCTTGAGCACTGTAGACACAAAATGCTGGAGTAACTCAGCGAGACAGGCAGTATCTCTGGAGAGAATGAATGGGAGATGTTTCGGGTCGAGACCCTTCTTCAGACACGAAACGTCACCCATTCCTTCTCTCCAGAGATGCTGCCTGGTCCCGCTGAGTTACTCCAGCATTTTGTGTCTACCTTCGATTTAAACCAGCATCTGCAGTTTACAGTGACAGTTTCTTCCCACCTGTTCTCAGGCAACTGAATAAAGGCCCTGTCCCACTTTCTCGAGTTACTCACGAATTCTCCCGAGTTTTCCCCTTGATTCAAACTCGGAGAATGTCCGTAGGAGGCCGTAGATATTTTGTAGCGGCTCATAATGCCAGCCATAGGTACTCGGGGCATCAGGTAAGTCGGGACGTTTTTTCAGCATGTTGAGAAATGTCCACGAGTAAAAGATATAGCCCCGAGTACCTACGGCTGGCTAATACCGTAATTCTCCGAGTTTGGATCAAGGGGAAAACTCGGGAGAATTCGTGAGTAACTCGGGAAAGTGGGACAGGACCTTTATCCTACCACAACCAGAGAGCAGTGCTGAACTACTATCTACCTCATTGGTGACCCTCGGACTATCCTTGATCAGACTTTGCTGGCTTTACCTTGCAGTAAACTTTATTCCCTATAAATTCCCTGTAAACTTTATACACTGTAAATGACTCGATTGTAATCATGTATTGTCTTTCTGCTGACTGGTTGGCATGCAACAAAAAACTTTTCACTGTACCTCGGTACACGTGACAATAAACTAAACTAAGGCCTGTTATGCTACTGTAAGTAAGAATTTAAATGTACATGTGACAATTAAACACAACAAACCTGCTCTGTATCGCTCGCCAGGCTTTGTCCACCCTTCTCTGGTTTGGTTATGGTCGTTTATTTGTCACATGTACCGAGGTACAGTGAAATTCATTCCTTTCTTTTACAATCCTTTTTATTCGGTTTTTTTCAAAAACAAAAACAACAACAAAACAAAAAGAAGAATGATAAACATAACAATGATATTGATACATAGGGATCAGGGTTACATTAATAACAGGTATAACCTAAATATGAGTCCAGTGTCAAAATACACATTGAGTATAGACCTCCCGGTCGCTATGTAAATATAGTTATGCATTTAAAAGAAAACTTGTATATATATAAAACAAAAAGATAAAAAGAAAAAAAAAGAAAAAAAGAGAAAAAAGGAAGAAACAAAACACCATAAACTAGAAAAAAAAAGAAAAACAGAATCTGAGCTGCAAAGAATTTCAACAATTTAAGTCCCTGTTTGTCGTCAAGTCCGTTCCACTGTATAAAGGTAAAATATTTTTTATTGTTTTAGAGGGGACAATTTATGTCGTATGAAAATGTTGAATAAAGCTTCCCCAAGTCTTATCAAATTTAACCAAGGGTTCAACAATGTCACTCCTGATTTTTTCTAAATTTAAACATGATATCGTTTCAGAGTACCAATGGAGTGTGGTCGGAGGGTTAGAGTCTTTCCATTTAAATAAAATTGATCTTCTGGCAATTAATGTGGTAAAAGCAAACAGGCCGATGGGCGGAGCAGGACAAATGAATAGAATCTAACATTGGTAGCCCAAAAATTGCAGTAATAGGATGAGGTTGTAAATCTATACCTAAAACTACAGAAATAATATCAAAAATGTATTTCCAATATTTTTCCAAAAGTGGGCAGGACCAAAACATATGGGTCAGTGAGGCCACTTCAAAGTTACATATGTCACAGGTAGGATTTATATGACCATAAAAACGAGCTAACTTATCTTTTGACATATGAGCTCTGTGAACCACCTTGAATTGTATCAGAGTGTGTCTTGCACACATTGAGGAAGTATTGACTAATTGAAGAATCCTCTCCCATTTCTGTATAGATAGAGAAATTTGGAGTTCTCTTTCCCAGTCATTCTTAATTTTATCAAATGTAGAAATTCATTCCTGTATACAGTTCAGTACAAGTATCACTATACATAAGCACTTAGATACAGATTAGATCAGCATCAACTTCTGTCCAATACAAGTGTATAGCAGTAGTACACTGAGACAGCATACAGAGTCACCAGTCTGAGGCCATTTTCAAGTCCTTGTTGTAAGTGCAGGGATCTTGATCTGACCATGAAGGCCCGGTGTCCTGGCGACGTTGCAGGATCGGCCTGGCCAAGCGTGGCCGTGGTGTCCTCCGCCGCTGCTCCACCGCTGTAGGCCGCGCCCGGTCCACGTGCTCGGCCTCTTGGAGCGGCGCCCGGGTCCAGCCGAGCCCCAGGCTGCTGCAGGGCCTCCAGCGGCCCACTCCAACAAAGTCTGTTCCAGCTTTCTCCCCCTCAGACCACAATCAGTCTGAAGAACAGTCCCATATTCAAGTCATGGATAGGTGACCCGAATCGTCATCTGTTCATATATTCTCCAGAGATGCCGCCTGACCCACTGAGTTACTCCACCATTGTGTGTCTTGTGTATAAAATCATGAGAGGAATAGATCGGGTAGATGCACAGAATCTCTTGCCCAGAGTAGGGGAATCGAGGACCAGAGGACATAGGTTCAAGGTGAATGGGGAAAAAATGTAATAGAAATCTGAGGGGTAACTTTTCACACAAAGGGTGGTGGGTGTATGCAACAAGCTACTGGATGAGGTAGTTGAGGCTGGGACTATCCCAACGTTAGACAGGTACATGGTTTAGGACAGGTTTGGAGGGATATGGACCAAACGCAGGCAGGTGGGACGAGTGTAAGTTGGGCCGAAGGGCCTGTTTCCACACTGTATCACTCTATGACTGTAATTGTCTTGACTCTGGCCTGTTTTCCCTGCAGGTTACGAGTGCATTTACAAGCGGCGCACTGGTATTAAGACGGACGGGTGTGCGGTGTGCTTTAAACGGGACCGCTTCAGCCTGGTGTCCCAGCACCCGGTGGAATACTTCCGGCCCATCGTGGAGACGTTGAACAGGGACAACGTGGCCCTCCTGGCCCTGCTCCGGCCCGTGCCACCAGACAGCGGCCAGGACCACCCCACCCTGCCTGACATCCTGGTGGCCAACACCCACCTCATCTTCAACCCGCGGCGCGGCGACATCAAGCTGACCCAGCTGGCCGTGCTGCTTGCTGAGATCCAGCAGTTGCTACAAGCAGCCGGTGGTGACGCCAACCCCTGCCCCGTCATCCTCTGTGGAGATCTCAACTCTGTCCCAGAGTCTCCACTCTACAAACTCATCCGGAACGGGGAGCTGTACTACTACGGCATGCCAACGTGGAAGGCAAGTTTGAATCAGAGACTCAGACAGCGTATGTATGTGTGTGTGTGTGTTTATAGACATGTATATGTGTGTGTGTGTATGTATGTGTGTATATGTGTTTATAGATATGTATGTGTATAGATATGTATGTGTGTGTATATATGTGTGTTTATAGATATGTATGTGTGTGTGTGTGTTTATAGACATGTATATGTGTGTGTGTGTATGTATATGTGTTTATAGATATGTATGTGTATAGATATGTATGTGTGGGTATATATGTGTGTTTATAGATATGTATGTGTGTATAGATATGTATATGTGTGTGTGTATAGATATGTGTATGTGTGTGTATATATGTGTGTTTATAGACATGTATATGTGTGTGTGTATATATGTGTTTATAGACGTATGTGTATAGATATGTATGTGTGTGTATATATGTGTGTTTATAGATATGTATGTGTGTATAGATATGTATATGTGGGTATATATGTGTGTTTATAGATATGTATGTGGGTATATATGTGTGTGTATAGATATGTATGTGTGTATAGATATGTATATGTGTGTGTATTTATGTGTGTTTATAGATGTGTATATGTGAGTGTGTGTGTCTGTTTATAGACATGTATATGTTTGTGTGTATATATGTGTTTATAGATATGTATGTATATATATATATGTGTTTATAGATATGTATATGTGTGTGTACATATGTGTGTTTATAGATATGTGTGTATATGTGTGTTTATATATGTGTGTGTATATGTGTTTATAGATATGTGTTTATAGATATGTATATGTGTGTGTATGTGTGTTTATAGATATGTACATGTGAGTGTATATGTGTATGTATATATATGTATGTGTTATATTTATATAATATATATATTGTACATATAGTTTACACACACACATGCACACAAGTATATATACGTATTGAACCCAATACTCCAAATGCAGCCTCACCGATATCTTGTACATGTGTGTTATAATATCCTACCTTCTATATTCGATACCTTGACTGACGAAGGTCAATATACCGAAAGCCTTCTTGACCACTCTATCTCCCTGTGATGGGGAACTTTGAACCTGCTCTCCTAAATCCCTCTGCTCTATAACACCCCCAGCACCCTGCCATTCACTGTGAAGGTCCTGCCCTTCTTTGAATTCCCATAACGTAACATTTAGCACTTTCCTGCGTTTAACTCCATTTGCCATTCCTCAGCCCACTTGCCCAGTTCATTATCATCCTGCTCTAATTTTTGACAACCATCTTCACTATCTACAATACCACCCACTTTAGCGTCATCTGCAAACTTACGAATCATGCCTTGTGCGTTCTCGTCCAAATCATTGATGTAGATGACAAACAGCAATAGGCTCCTTACCCAACCCTGAGGCGCACTGCTAGACTCATTCCTCCAGTCTAAAAAGCAACCTACCACCATCACTCTCTGCTTCCGTCCACGAAACCACCTATTAACATCATCATAAGATCATAAGTGACGGGAGCAGAATTAGGCCATTCGGCCCTTCAAGTCTACTCCGCCATTTAATTATGGCTGATCTATCTCTCCCTCCTAACCCCATTCACCTGCCTTCTCCCCATAACCTCTGACACCCATACGAATCAAGAATCTATCTATCTCTGTCTTAAATATATCCACGGACTTGGCTTCCACAGCCCTATGTGGCAAAGAATTCCACTTATTCACCATCCTCTGACTGAAGAAATTCTCCCTCATCTTCTTCCTAAAAAAACATTCTTTAATTCTGAGGCTGTGACCTCTAGTCCTAGACTCTCCCACTAGCGGAAACATCCTCTCCACGTCCACTCTGTCCAAGCCTATATGTTTCAATGAGGGCCCCGCCTCATTCTTCTAAACTCCAGCGAGTACAGGCCCAGTGCCGTCAAACGCGCGTCATACATTGACCAATGTGTTCACAACCTAATCCATCCAAAATGATTGTTGTTTTTGTTTATGAAGTGCCTGCGTGTTGTTCTCTGAATGCCAGCGAGCTGCTTGATGATAGAAACATAGACAATAGGTGCAGGAGTAGGCCATTCGGCCCTTCGAGCCCACACCGCCATTCAATGTGATCATGGCTGCTCATCCATCTTGATCATGATATTCCATCTTGCGGCAGGTTTCCTGTCAGGAGGACAGTTCCAACCAGATGTGTCCGAGGAAACTCTACGGCCCCTTGTGGCCGAGCCTGCTCAGGATAACGGACAGCTGCCAGTACGTGGGCGTCTGTGAGAAGAAGACCCCAGGTTTGCTCCAGACCCCCCTCCTCTTCCGCGCTGTTTGTAGAAGCCCTGCCGTGAATTGGCCGCTCTGCCTCGCACCCACTTGGGCATCCCCACCGCCCTCTCCTAGAACATGCAACATGGCCCAGCGTTAGAGTCGCTGCCTCACAGCGCCAGAGGCCCGGTTTCCATCCTGACTGCGGGTGCTTGTCAGTGCGGAGTTTGTACCTTCTCCCCGTGACCTGCGTGGGTTTTCTCTGGGTGCTCCAGTTTCCTCCCGTACAGGTTTGTAGATTAATTGGCTTGGTATAATTGCAAATCGTTAGTGTGCGGGGATCGCTGGTCGGCGCAGACTCAGTGGGCTGAAGGGCCTGCTTCTGCTCTGTATTTCGGAAACTAAACTAAACTAAACTAAAAAGAACAATACACTACAGGAGCAGGCCCTTTGGGAAACCTTGCCTATTTCCTTCGCTCCATAGATGCTGCTGTACCCGCTGAGTTTCTCCAGCACTTTTGTCTGTCTACCTTTGGGCTGAACATGAAGAAGACGCAAAGTTTCAGTTTAGTTTATTGTCACGTGTACCGAGGTACAGAGAAAGTTAAACTAATGTCCACTGACTGGACTTGTTTAACCAGGCACCTCTCTTTATACCAGCAATCTCCCCTTCGCTCTCGGTTCTGGTACAGGGATTTGACCTGAAGCCTTGACTGGTCCTCTTTCCTCCCAGAGATGCTGCCCAACCCGCTGATCCTGCAGCCGGCAATTTATTGCTTCATGTCTATTTTCCTGCCTTGTTGCAGGACTCTCTGCGGCTGCCTGTTGTCCTGTTATATTCCAGTGATTTAGGCTTTACACTTTAGAGATACAGCGCCGACCAGCGATCGCCCCGTACACTAGCTCTATCCAACGCAACACGAGGGACAATTTACAGAAGCAAATTAACCTACAAACCTGCATGTCTCTGGGGTGTGGGAGGAAACCGGAGCACCCAGGAAAAAAACCCTGGCGGTCACGGGGAGAACGTACAAACTCCGTACAGACAGATTGAACCCGGGTCTCCGGCACTGTGAGGCAGCAACTCTACCGCTGCACCACCTGCAGTGGTGACTTGATCCCGCTTCCCTGATCTCCGACCAGTCTTACTGTCTCCGCCTACGTTTTATCTCTGTTTGCTTTGCTGTTACCTTCTCCCATCTAACAATAATCTATTCCACATTTTTCCGTGATCTCCATTCCCCTTGCCCCGTTTTCACACCTGACACTTCCTTGTCTATGTACTGCCCACTCCCCTGAAACATCAGTCTGAAGAAGGGTCTCGACCCGAAACGTCACCCATTCCTTCTCTCCAGAGATGCTGCCTGAACCGCTGAGTTACTCCAGCATTTTGTGTCTTCATCTTCGTGGTGCATTGGCAGTGCCTGACTATGTTTTATTCTCTTGCTTCAGGGGTACTGAGATACGGCCGTGAGTTTCTCCTGCAGTTGCGATACTCCGCGCCAGCTCTCCAGCGGCCAGAGCATCTCGAGCTCATTGCCGGCGTGACGGATGCAATACCAGGTATGGGAGCAAGGACCTGCGCTTGCTGCTTTACAACAATAAGATGCACAAGTGATTATTATCTGAATGGTGTCAGATTAGGAAAAGGAGAGGTGCAACGAGACCTGGGTGTCCTTGTACGTCAGTCGCTGAAAGTAAGCATGCAGGTACAGCAGGCAGTGAAGAAAACTAATGGCATGTTGGCCTTCATTGCGAGAGGATTTGAGTTTAGGAGCAAGGAGGTCCTACTGCAGTCGTTCAGGGCCCTGGTGAGACCGCACCTGGAGTATTGTGTGCCGTTCTAGTCTCCTAATTTGAGGAAGGACATTGAGGGAGTGCAGCGTAGGTTCACCAGGTTAATTCCCAGGATGGCAGGACTGACATATGATGAGAGAATGGATTGACTGGGCTTTAGAAGGATGAGAGGGCATCTTATAGAAACATATAAAATTCTTAAAGGATTGGACAGGCTAGATGCGGGTAAAATGTTCCGGTGTTGGGGGAGTCCAGAACCAGGGGTCACAGTTGTAGGCCATTTAGGACTGAGATAAGGAAAAACTTTTTCAACCAGAGAGTTGTGAATCTGTGGAATTCTCTGCCACAGACGGCAGTGGAGGCCAATTCGCTGGATGCTTTCAAGAGAGAGTTAGATTTAGCTCTTATGGCTAACGGAATCAAGGGATATGGGGAGAAAGCAGAAACGGGGTACTGATTTTAGATCAGACATGATCATATTGCATGGTGGTGCTGGCTGGAAGGGCCGAATGGCCTACTTCTGCACCTATTTTCTATGTTTCTATGTAAGTGCTCATAACTTCACAAGTGATAGGAGCAGAATTAGACCATTCGGCCCATCAAGTCTACTCCGCCATTCAATCATGGCTGATTTATCTTTCCCTCTCAACCACATTCTCCTGCCTTCTCGCTAAAAACCCCGACGCCTGTACTAATTATCTATCGCTGCCTTAAAAATATCCACCCGCAGTCATGATCGAACCTGGGTGTCTGGTGCTATGGTACTGCAACTCCACTGCTGTTCCACCGTGCCGTCATTTATGTATATTATGTATAATATCTGCTTTGATTGGAAGGCAAAACACTGTACCTCGGTACACGTGAAAACAATAAACCTATACTTAAGCCACTAGTTCTTGACATTTATTTCTTGGGGCAGCACGGTGGCGCAGAGGTAGAGACCCGCGTTTGATCCTGACTATGGGTGCTTGTCTATATGGAGTTTGTACGTTCTCCCTATAACCACACGGGTTTTCTCCGGGTGCTCCCGTTTCCTCCCACACCCCAAAGACGTGCGGATCTGTAGGTTAATTGGCTTGGTAAAATTGCATATTGTCCCTAATGTGTAGAAACATAGAAAATAGTTGCAGGAGGAGGCCATTCGGCCCTTCGAGCCAGCACCGCCATTCATTGTGATCATGGCTGATCGTCCCCTATCAATAACCCGTGCCTGCCTTCTCCCCATATCCCTTGACTCCACTAGCCCCTAGAGCTCTACCTAACTCTCTCTTAAATCCATTCAGTGACTTGGCCTCCACTGCCCTCTGTAGCAGGGAATTCCATAAATTCACAACTCTCTGGGTGAAAAAGTTTTTTATCACCTCAGTCTTAAATGACCTCCCCTTTATTCTAAGACTGTGGCCCCTGGTTCTGGACTTGCCCAACATTGGGAACATTTTTCCTGCATCTAGCTTGTCCAGTCCTTTTATAATTTTATATGTTTCTATAAGATATCCCCTCATCCTTCTAAACTCAAGGTGAATACAAGCCTAGTCTTTTCAATCTTTCCTCATATGACAGTTCCGCCATCCCAGGGATCAATCTCGTGAACCTACGCTGCACTGCCTCAATCACAAGGATGTCCTTCCTCAAATTAGGAGACCAAAACTGTACACAATACTCCAGATGTGGTCTCACCAGAGCCCTATACAACTGCAGAAGAACCTCTTTATTCCTATACTGAAATCCTCTTGTTATGAAGGCCAACATTCCATTAGCTTTCTTCACTGCCTGCTGTACCTGTAAGCCAACTTTCAGTGACTGGTGTACAAGGACTCCCAGGTCTCGCTGTACCTCCCCCTAAACTAACCCCATTGAGATAATAATCTGCCCCCTTGTTTTTGCCGCCAAAGTGGATGACCTCACATTTATCTAGGATAACCTCACATTTATCTGTAGGATAGTGTTAGTGTGCAGGGATTGCTGTTCGGCGCGGACTCGGTGGGCCGATGGGCCTGGTTCTGCGCTGTATCGCTAAACTGAACTAAATGTGGTTTGTAAAGGTTGACTGTTGACTTTTCAGTGTGTTCTTGCCTCCATTCAGAGCCCCCCGGAGACGGATCAGAGCGCTACGTCAGTGTGTCTGAACCAGAGGACGAGCTCTTCTGTAAACGGTACGTCCTCGCGTTCCACTCGGGACGGGCGTGACGGGTTCTCAACTCCCAACCCCAAGCTGGGTTTCGTGGCCACTGACGAGACGCTGGCGTTCCCTGCCTTTCACCAATCTTTCTCATAGAGTCCTACAGCATGGAGTCTGAAGAAGGGTTTCGGCCCGAAATGTTGCCCATTTCCTTCGCTCCATAGATGCTGCTGCACCCGCTGAGTTTCTCCAGCATTTTTGTCTACCTTCGATTTTCCAGCATCTGCAGTTCCTTCTTAAACAGTATGGAAACAGGCCCTTCGGCGCAACAAGTTCCATCTACACTAGTGCCTGCATTTGGCCCATATCCCTCTAAATCTACCCTGTCTATCTTAATATTTCTTAAATGTTTAGATAATACCTGCCTCAACTACCTCCTCTGGCAGCTCGTTCCATGCACCCACCACCCATGTATAGAAAAAGGTTACCCCTCAAGTTCCTATTAATTCTTCCCCTCCCCCCTCACCGTAAACCTATGTCCTCTGGTTCTCGATTCCCCTGCTTTGGGCAAGAGACTTTGTGCGTCTAACCGATCCATTCCTTTCATGATGTTGTACACCTCCATTTTATTTTGTTTTTTAATTATTATTATCATTTCTGTTTTTTATAATCAAAAAATGTATGCAATTATTAAAAATTAATATTTACAACACAATAAAACAAAACAGAACCCACCGCCATAATACAAGACAAACAATTGTACTAATGAAACTACGCTACAACGATGTTACAATCCTTGTCAAGGATGCATTCAACCCCCCTGCGGTAACCAGTGGTCCCGGAAATCCCCCAGCGCAAAGTCCCTTTCTAACACCACCCGGGCGCGGACGTAACCCCGGAAAAGGGACAGGCAGCCGGCCTGGGCAGATTGTACACCTGTATAAGGCAAGATGGACAGCTCTCACCTTCCTCCGTCTGTTTCACCCAGGTCTCCCACCACCATCCGCCACAACCTCCACCTGACCTCCGTCTACAGTCACTACCAGCCTGACACCGGGAGGCCAGAGGTCACCACCTGCTCCTCCGGCTACGGACTCACCGTCGATTACATCTTCTACTCGGCTCAGCCGCTCCCCGACAAGAGTGGCAAAGGTCGGTGTTTACTCAAACTGAGGTCATAGAAGTAGAGTTAGGCCATTCGGCCCATCAAGTCTACTCTGCCATTTAATCATGGCTGATCTACCTCTCCCTCCTAATCCCATTTTCCTGCCTTCTTCCCATAACCCTTGACACCCGTTCTAATCAAGAATTTGTCTACCTCTGCCTTAGAAATATCCACTGACATGGCCTCCACAGCCCTCTGTGGCAATGAGTTCCACAGATTAACTACTCGCTGACCAAAGTACTTCCTCCTCGCCTCCTTTCTAAAAGAGCGCCCTTTAATTCTGAGGTTATGGCCTGTGGTCCTAGACTTCCACCAGTGGAAACATCCTCTATATCTATGCCTTTCATTATTCAGTAAGTTTCAATGAAGTCACCCCACAACCATCTAAACTCCAGCGAGTAGAGGCCCGGTGCTGTCAAACGCTGATCATTTGCTAACCCACTCATTCCTGGAATCAGTCTTGTAAACCTCCTCTATCTCTATGTTTGTTGTTGTCGATATGATCATGGCTGATCATCTAAAATCAGTACCCCATTCTTGCTTTTCCTCCATATCCCTTGATTCCGTTAGCTCTAAGAGCTAAATCTAACTCTCTCTTGAAAACATCCAGTGAATTGGCCTCCACTGCCTTCTGTGGCAGAGAATTTCACAGTTTCACAACTCTTTGGGTGAAAACGTTTTTCCTCATCTCAGTCCTAAATGGCCTACCCTTTATTCTTAAATTGTGAGCCCTGATTCTGGACTCCTCTAACATCGGGAACATTTATCCTGCATCTAGCCTGTCCGATCCTTTAAGATTTTTATATATTTCCATAAGATGCCCTCTCATCCTTCTAAATTCCAGTGAATATAAGCCTAGTCGATCCATTCTTTCATCACAGGTCAGTCACGTCATCCCGGGAATTAACCTGGTGAACTTAACAATCTTATATGTTTCAATGAGATGCCCTCTCATCCTTCTAAACTCCAGAGTGTACAAGCCCAGCTGCTCCATTCTCTCAGCATATGACAGTCCCGCCATCCCGGGAATTAACCTTGTAAACCTACGCTGCACTCCCTCAATAGCAAGAATGTCCTTCCTCAAATTAGGGGACCAAAACTGCACACAATTCTCCAGGTGTGGTCTCACTAGGGCTCTGTACAACTGCAATAGGACCTCCTTTGCTCCTAAACTCAAATCCTCTCGCTATGAAAGCCAACCTGCCATTGGCTTTCTTCACTGCCTGCTGTACCTGCATGCTGACTTCAAGTAAAGCCGGTAGCTGCATCAATATGTCCGCCTTGCCCAGCCGTGAGTTCTGACCTCCTGTTTGCCCCGTTTGTTTCCCGCCAGGTCGTCGGCGATACCAGGATGGGGCGTTGAAGCTGCTGGGCCGACTGCCCCTGCTCTCCGAGCACGACGTCTGGATGGCCAACGGTTTGCCCAACGCCCTCTGCTCCTCCGACCACCTGTCCCTGCTGGCCAGGTTCGGCCTGGAGCCCTGCGGTTGATTTATCGGGCAGAGAGCGGCAGCTCAGAACTGGCAACTGGGGAGGGGGTGCTTTGTTGCCCAGCTTATTGTGGACTGTGAGGGACACCCTTTGGGGGGATGGTTAGAATGAGGCTCCTCCTGCAGGGAACATAATTGCCATTTTTATAGTCTGTATTAGACTATTTTAAATCCTTTTTGCTTTCTTTTTGTAGCGGTCTGGATTATCGAGTGCGCTGCTTTGAGCCGATGTGATTGCCAAAGGCACGTGTTGGTGGGATCTTGGCCAATAGACAGTAGACAGTAGGTGCAGGAGTAGGCCGTTCGAGCCAGCACCGCCATTCAATGTGATCATGGCTGCTCACTATCACCGATAGTGATCAGCCATGAAAATAATCACCGAGAGCTTGCAGAATGTAAATGTTTATCGACTGGGTCGTCGTTTCCCTGGAGAGTTATTCCCCATCACAGATCCTTGAAGCCAATTGGACTTTGCCGCCGTTTGCCAGCGCGTTAGTTATGGAGTCTCGTCTGATTCCCTGCAAGCTGGAAACCGAGGCTTAATCCACTTGTCGTTGGTCCCCTTTGGAACAAACCGCGCGCGGTGTCGCTAACTATTCATTGCCTGAAATGCCAAGTTGAGTTTTTAATTCTTCCTGCTGTCTCTGGGCAGGCTGCGCTCGGTTCTGAGCAGTGTCCAGCTTCGCGCCTTCCACCAGCGGGCGGGCCGTGGTGGCTTGTGGAAAGGAGTCGGTGGGCGCTGGCTGGTTATTAAATCCCTCCTTATTCCCGGGAGAAATAGAGCCTCACAGCACCAGAGGCCCCGCGGGTTCGATGTGTGGAGTTTGCACGTTCTCCCTGCGACCTCGTCGGTTTCCTCCGGGTGCTCAGGTCTCCCAAAGACTCGTGCGTTTGCAGGTTGTTAGGCTTCCTGTGTACTGTATTGTGACAATAACGTGGGAACTTGCGTGAACGGGTGACCGACGGCCGGCATGGACTCGGCGGGCCGAAGGGCCTTTATCCATGCCGCACCCTGGGACAGCGAAGCAATGATAATCCCAGCCACTCCTGGCCCCCCGCTCCTGGTGGCTTTTGCCCCTCGGGTTGTGCGTCTCAGTGTGAGGGTTACATTTCCCAGCACATCTCACCCTTGATGGCAGGAAGGCACTCGCGGAGGGCCGTCTGAGGAGGTACATGTTGGGATCGGGGGCCTGGCTGAATTCCTAACTCTCCACTCAAGCCTCGGCTTAAATCCAGGTAAATCCAGCTCAGGTAACGCAGTCGGAGTAGACGAACGAAGCCGAAAATGCATCACTTCACATTTGTCCGAGTTGAACTCCATCTGCCACCCCTTTGCCCACTTTCCCAGTTAGACCTCGATCCTGTTATAACTTTAAGCAAGTAGACACGAGGAACTGCAGAAGCTGGAGTCTTGCGTGAAACACAAAGGTACTGGAGTAACTCCGTCGCTCTGGTTTTAGGTGGTTTGCATTTTAATCGGGCATTGTTGGAAGAGCTGCCCCAGTAGTCACACGGACCGGGGTTATCTGGTGCCAGGAGATTGTTCCTGTGCTGCGCTGAGCAGTTTGCCAATGCCGCTGCTCAGTACCGCACAAGGACTTTGCTGAAACAAAAGACACAGAGTGCTGGAGTAACTCAGCGGGTCAGGCAGCATATGTGGAGAACATGGATAGGTGACGTTTCACAGAGTGCTGGAGGAACTCAGCGGGTCAGGCAGCATCTGTGGAGAACATGGATAGGTGACGTTTCACAGAGTGCTGGAGGAACTCAGCGGGTCAGGCAGCATCTGTGGAGCGAAGGAAATGGGCAACCTTTCGGGCCGAAACCCTGAAGGAAATAGGCAACGTTTCGGCCCGAAACCCGGAAGGGTTTCGGGCCGAAACGTTGCCTATTTCCTTCGCTCCATAGATGCTGCCGGAACATGGATAGATGACGTTTCACAGAGTGCTGGAGTAACTCAGCGGGTCAGGCAGCATCTGTGGAGAACATGGATAGGTGACGTTTCACAGAGTGCTGGAGGAACTCAGCGGGTCAGGCAGCATCTGTGGAGAACATGGATAGGTGACGTTTCACAGAGTGCTGGAGGAACTCAGCGGGTCAGGCAGCATCTGTGGAGAACATGGATAGGTGACGTTTCACAGAGTGCTGGAGTAACTCAGCGGGTCAGGCAGCATCTGTGGAGAACATGGATAGGTGACGTTTCACAGAGTGCTGGAGTAACTCAGCGGCTCAGGCAGCATCTCTGGAGAAAAGGAATGGGTGACATTTTGGATTGGGACCCTTCTTCAGTCCGGCGCCCTCCTTCAGACACCCTTCTTAAGTCGGAATAAGGGTCCGGACCCGAAACATCACCCATCCTGCCTGGCCCGCTGAGTTACGCCAGCACTTTGGGTCTATCTTCGGTACGAGGCAGCATCTGCAGTTCCTTTCCACACGTCACCTGACCCTATCCATGTTCTCCAGCGATGCTGCTTGACCGGCAGAGTTACTCCAGCGCTTTACGTCTTCTTTTTTCCCTCCTAAACCAGCATCTGCAGTTCCTAGTGTTGACTCAGCTGTTTGTCCTTTCCCTGGCACAGCTTCAGGCTGAGGAAAGAGAGCGCCCTGCAGCTTACTGCAGAGAGACAACCCTTCCCGATACCTCCCAACACTACGCTCAGCCGGGATTTCCTCCCGCATTCCTGATAGGAGGAGAAAGGAGTCCATTCAGTCCTTCACTCCTCTTCTGCCATGGACTGGGATGAGGGGGGGTGATCTATCAATTAACTCAGTGTACCGTCTGCATTATGTCCATAAACCCTTGAACATAGAGGTGACGTGAAGTATCAGTTGGCACACCCTCTGGTATCCATTAACCCTTGTTGGAGCAGACGTGGGCATTAGAGCAACCAGTTGGATTTGAAGAGCAACTCTCTCGGGTGGACTGGTGTCCCCGGCCCGTTCTTCACGTCTTTTCCTTGAATGCAGAGGCATGGGAAAATGCCATGGGGGGGTGAGGGAGGCGTGGAGACTCGGTGGTTACTGGTGTCCGTTGCCAGTTTGGATGTTGGGGGGCAAACATGCCCCTTCGTTAACCGGCCACACTTGAAGAACAAGCAGCCTCCTCGGGCATGTTGGTGTTACTACTTCTTATTCATGCATTCTGCTGAAGGTAGACTGGAGTAACTCAGAGGGACAGGCAGCATCTCTGGAGAGAAGGAACGGGTGACGTTTCGGGTCGACACCCTTGTTTCTGCCTCCGGTTGGATGGCTGGAGTTTGGCTTGTGTAGACGGAAGCTCTGAAAACAATAGCGTTTTTACTTTAAACTCTCGTGATTTCTGTTTAGGCTTCTATGTGCCCCCTGTAAAGGTGATAGTTGACCATCACATGCACTGCACAGGTGGCATCTCATCTCAACCGCGGGATGTATCATTAGTCAGCTTGTACTTCCAGCAACGCTGATCTTTATTCAACCCCTGCACCTTCTCCCATCTTCTCAAACTTCCCGTCACTCTGGCGGCAAGGTGGCGTAGCGGTAGAGTCGCTGCCTCACAGCGCCGGAGACCCCGGGTTCCATCCCGACTACGGGTGCTGTCTGTACGGAGTTTGCACGTGACCCACGTGGGTTTTGTCTGGGATCTTCGGCCTCCACCCACACACAGGTTTGTGGGTTAATTGGCTTGGCATAAATGCAAATTGTCTCTCGCGTGTGTAGGATAGTGCCAGTGTACTGGTCAGTGCGGACTCGGTGGGCCGAAGGGCCTGTTTCCGCGCTGTATCTCTAAACTAAAGACAACCAGCGATGATGAAAACTCCAACCCCAAGTGCGTGCTCAGAGCAGAATCTATTCCAGGTGAAGCCAGGATAAGTGGCCTTTGATTCAAGAGAGAAAGGTATCAACATTATTAACACTAATTTAAGCGCTACCTCCCTCCCAAGCAAATAATTGTCGCCCGTCTCAATCCTTTAGTCTCTTTTGTACTTGGCTGTGGAATAGGTTTCTGCATTTACAGATCGCCGTGGAGTAATTTGGGGATGTTAGGTGAGGAGCCCGGGTTCAGATTCGGTTAAAGGGCAAATTCCTTAGTCAGAAGATAGACAAAAAAAAAAGGCAGCATCTCTGGAGAGGGAACGGGTGACGTTTCGGGTCGAGACCCTTCTTCAGACTCGAACGTCACCCATTCCTTCTCTCCAGAGATGCTGCCTGTCCCGCTGAGTTACTCCAGCTTATTTGTGTCTATCTTTGGTTTAACCCAGCACCTGTGGTTCCTCCCTACACAAATTCCTCAGTCAACCGGAAATCATGGGGTTTATGAATTTGTGCCTATAGAATTATTTTTTGTAATGGTTGTTGTGTAAAAACAAAGCGTAGATGAACTATATATTCAAACGGCGCGATTTGAAAGTTGCGTTTTGCCAAAAAAACTTTGTGACTCGGTTCAGCGACACTGATCAAATAAAAGGTTGTTTATGTTTACATTGCATCGTTGCTGGAATGAGAATATAGAACCTAGCAAAGGAACAGGCTCTTGGGCCCACAAGGTCCGTGCCGAATATGAACATTATGCCAAGTTAAACTAATAGGTGATTGGAGCAGAATTGGGCCATTTGGACCATGAAGTCTACTCTGCCATTCAATCATGGCTCATCTATCTTTACCTCTCAACCCCATTCTCCTGCCTTCTCCCCATAACCCCTGATACTAATCAAGAATCTAAGGTAGACACAAAATGCTTGGACACGCTAGAGGCAGGAAACATGTTCCTGATGTTGGGGGAATCCAGAATCAGGGGCCACAGTTTAAGAATAAGGAGTAAGCTATTTAGAACGGAGACGAGGAAACACTTTTTCTCACAGAGAGTGGTGAGTCTGTGGAATTCTCTGCCTCAGAGGGCGGTGCAGGCCGGTTCCCTGGATGCTTTCAAGAGAGAGCTAGATAGGGCTCTTAACGATAGCGGAGTCAGGGGATATGGGGAGAAGGCAGGAATTGGGGTACTGATTGGGGATGATCAGCCATGATCACATTGAATGGCGGTGCTGGCTCAAAGGGCCGAATGGCCTACTCCTGCACCTATTGTCTATTGTAACTCAGCGGGACAGGCAGCATCTCTGGGAGAGAAGGAATGGGTGACATTTTCGGACGAGACCCCTCCTTCAGACAGTCAGGGGAGAGGGAGACACAGATATGGAAGGTTCAGGTGTGAAGTCAAAGAGGGCGAGTATTCAAGGAAAATTCAGCTATGGGGAAGGTGACAACGCGGTATACAATCAGGTGGACAGTCAGACTAGTCGGAGAACTATGGTGGGGGAGGATTGAGAGAGGGAAAGCAAGGGTTACTTGAAGTTAGAGAAGTTAACATCCATACCACTGGGTTCTAAGCTGCCCAAGCGAAATATGAGGTGTTGCTCCTCCAATTCTGGTAGTGGAGTCTACTGGCACCCTGTGGCTCCATCTGGTATTGCGCCATAACCCTCCAAAAATACTATGGGATAAAGTTAAACCCAGTGTGTGACAGGTTCCTACGGAGTGTTTGTAGATCAAAGAGATCTGGGAGACAGACACAAAATGCTGGAGTAACTCAGGGGGACAGGCAGCATCTCTGGAGAGAAGGAATGGGTGATGTTTCTGGTCAAGACCCGAAATGTCACCCATTCCCTCTCTCCAGAGATGCTGCCTGTCCCGCTGAGTTACTCCAACATTTTGTGTCTATCTTTGGTTTGAAAGATCCTTCCTACACATTTCGAGATCTGGGAGTGCAGGTACATAGTTCACTGAAAGTGGCATCGCAGATGGTCAAGAAGACTTTCATCAGTCAGGGTATTGAGTATAGAAATGCTGGAGTAACTCAGCGGGTGAGGCAGCATCTCTGGAGAGAAGGAATGGGCGACGTTTCGGGTCGAGACCCTTCTTCAGACCAGAAGTTGGGATTTCACACTACAGCTGTACAAGACGTTGTCGAGGCAGCATTCAGTTTTTATATAACCCTGTTTATGTCAAGGATGTTGTCAAGCTGGAAAGAATACAGAGAAGATTAACGAGGATGTTGCCACGACACGAGGGCCTGCGCTATAGGGAAAGGTTGGGCAGTCTAGGACTCTATGCCTTGGGGCGCAGGAGGCCAAGGGGTGAACCTATATAATATATTAAAAATCTAGAATGTATAAAATCATGTGGGGAATAGATAGGGTGAATGCAAAGTCTATTATCCAGAGCAGGGGAACCAAGAACTGGAGGACATGGAGGCGGATGCGACGGAAGACAAGCTCTCCGTCATGGAGGTCCTGGAACTGGTTGAGGTGGGAGTGGAGGGGAACAAAGGTGACATGCCTCTGCCCACTTGCCCAGCTGATCAAGATGCTGCTGCCATTTTTAATGATCATCTTGGCTATCTGTTTAAGAAAGAACTGCAGACCCTTCTCTCCATAGATGCTGCCTCACCCGCTGAGTTTCTCCAGTATTTTTTGTCTACCTTCGATTTTTCCAGCATCTGCAGTTCTTTCTTAAACATTTTGTCTACTCCACTGCAAAATCTCCTCAAGGTATGTCTACTTTGAAGAAGTTCTCCTCTCTCCGAAGACAGTTTAACAACCCCCTCTCTCACTGCCCCCCCCCCCCTCTGTGATTCCCACCTTCCCTCCAACTCTACGAGTCCCACCGCAAATTGGAGGAGCAGCACCTCATATATTTCGCTTGGGTAGTTTACACCCCAGCAGTATGAACATTGACTTCTCCAATTTCAGGTTGTCCCTGCTTTCCCCCTCCTTCCCCTCCCCTTCCCAGCTCTCCCACAGCCCACTGTCTCCGCCTCTTCCTTTCTTTTCCCCAAAGATCATCTAGCGAGCAAGATAGTCCACTCGACGAAAAAGACGTAGTACGGTCATGGGCAGATTCACGGGTAATTTAAGGCCCCATTTCCGTAACCAACTTCCAGTCTCCGAACCAAAGATCCCAAAGATACTAGTGAGGAGACGGAAACCGGTTACGGAAACATCCTTGTAAAAATAAGTTATTTGGTAAAAAATCTTCTCATTTTCAGAATTTTAATTTATTAACACAAACTGTTCCCCCCGCCACGTTGATTACACTGCGAGTCAGGTCGGGTTACGGAAATGGATGAGAAAAAGGCCCACGTTGCGTACTACACGTCAGCCCATTGCATTTAGCAGGGGTGGTCTATCTTGCTCCGCTGTAGGATCTTTGCTTTTTCCTGCCCCAACCCCCACCCCCACATCAGTCTGAAGAAAGGTCTCGACCTGAAATGTCGCCTATTCCTTCGCTCCATAGATGCTGCCTCACCCGCTGAGTTTCTCCAGCATTTTTGTCTACCTTCGCTAGCTGTGATACTTCAGCGTCATCTGCAAACTTGCTAATCATGTCTCATCCAAATCGTTGATATGAACCGCAAACGTCAATGGACCCAGCACCAATCCCTGAGGCACACCACTAGTCACAGGCCTCCAGTCCGAATAAACAATCTGCCACCATCACACTCTGCTTCCATCCACAGCCAATTCTCCACCCACTTTGCTGGTTCTCCCTGAATCCCAGGCCGTCTGACCTTTCAGAGCAGCTTACCCCACCAAGACGCCGCATTCAGGGAACTATGTAGCCCTACTCCTAGATCACCCTGCTCCACAACACTCCCTGGGACACTGCCATTCACTGTCAGCTTGTTAGGCAGGCAGGGTACTGGACAAGACGCACGACATTGGTCAGCTTTTCTGATTCCTACCATGCAATATCGACTGAGCCAGGCTTCTCGCCAGCACAGATGGCTGGAAATCCAGTGATCTTGCACTCTGTCTCTCTCTCTGTCTCCCTGTCTCTGTCTCTCTCTCTCTGTCTCTCTCCCTCTGTCTCCCTGTCTCTCTCCCCACCCCTCTCTCTCTGTCTCTGTGTCTGTCTCTCCCTCTGCCTTTCTCTGTCTCTCTCGCTCTCTGTATGTCTGTCTCTCTCTTTCTGTCTCGCTGTCTCTGTCTCTCTTGCTCTCTCTCTGTCTGCCTCTCTGTCTGCCTCTGCTTCTCTCTGTGTCTGTCTCTCTCTGTGTCTCCCTCTTTCTGCCTCTCTTTCTGTCTATCCTCTGTCTCTCTCCGTCTCTCTCTCCTGCCCCCCCCCCCCCTCCCACTTACAGCAAGTCCTTCAACATCAGGTTTAATTTGGCCGATTCTTCTACAGATTCTGCAGCGTGGTGTGTTTATTTTACGTATTCACACCACCACGGAGTAGTCAGAGCTCTTATTTCCAGAGGCTGCCAGTGAGGAGTCTGGGCAGAGAAGTTGCAACTGTCTGTGAACTGTGAAACCGCTCCTCCTCTCCCTCCCCAATCCTCATGCCAAGCTTTCCCTGGAATCAACTTGTCTTTTGTGTGTTTCATGAGCTGGTTGCCGACTCGAGACACATCAGGTAGATGTGGGTAGAGCCGCTGCCTCACAGCGCCTGAGACCCGGGTTCGATCCCGACCACGGGTGCTGTCTGTCTGTATGTGGATTTTTGCTCCAGGTCCTCCCTGTGACCGCGTGGGTTGTCTCCAGGTGCTCCGGCTTCCTCAGAACTCACAACTCGAGATTCGGGGTCAGTTTTCACCCAGCTGTCGTCAGGCAACAGAACCACCCTCTCACCAACTAGAGAGCGGGCCTGACTTCCCATCTACCTCATTGGAGACCTTCAGACTATCTTTAATTGGACTTTACTGGACGTGCACGAAACATGTTCCCGATGTTGGGGGAGTCCAGAACCAGGGGAATAAGGGGTAAGCCATTTAGAACGGAGACGAGGAAACACTTTTTCTCACAGAGAGTTGTGAGTCTGTGGAATTCTCTGCCTCAGAGGGCGGTGGAGGCCAGTTCTCTGGATGCTTTCAAGAGAGAACTAGATAGGGCTCTTAAAAATAGCGGAGTCAGGGGATATGGGGAGAAGGCAGGAACGGGGTACTGATTGTGGATGATCAACCATGATCACATTGAATGGTGGTGCTGGCTCAAAGGCCGAATGGCCTACTCCTGCACCTATTGTCTATTGTCTTTATCTTGCACTAAACGTTCCCTTTATCCTGGATCTGTACACTGAGGACGGCTTAATTGTAATCATGTATTGTCTTTCCACTGACTGATTAGCACGCAGCAAAAGCTTTTCACTGTACCTCGGTACACGTGACAATGTAAACTAACCAAGACATGCTGGTTCGTATATAGAACGTGCTGACAGAGGACGTAGTTGAGCCAGGTACTAGAGCGACAGAAAATAGGTGCAGGAGTAGGCCATTCGGCCCTTTGAGCCTTCACCGACATTCAATATGATCATGGCTAATCATCCAAAATCTGTACCCCGTTCCTGCTTTCTCCCCATATCCCTTGATTCCGATAGCTCTAAGAGCTAAAAATCTAACTCTCTCTTGAAAACATCCAGTGAATAAGCCTCCACTGCCTTCTGTGGCAGAGAATTCCACAGATTCACAACTCTCTGGGTGAAAAAACAACATTTAAAAGACATTTGGACAGGTACATGGATAGGACGGACTCTCTGGAGTTTAGAAGGATGAGAGGATATCTCATTGAAACATATAAGATTGTTAAGGGCTTGGACACGCTAGAGGCAGGAAACATGTTCCCGATGTTCGGGGAGTCTAGAAACAGGGGCCACAGTTTAAGAATAAGGAGTAAGACATTTAGAACGGAGACGAGGAAACACCTTTTCTCACAGAGAGTGGTGAGTCTGTGGGATTCTCTGCCTCAGAGGGCGGTGGAGGCAGGTTCTCTGGATGCTTTCAAGAGAGAGCTAGATAGGGCTCTTAAAAATAGCGGAGTCAGGGGATATGGGGAGAAGGCAGGAACGGGGTACTGATTGGGGATGATAAGCCATGATCACATTGAATGGCGGTGCTGGCTCGAAGGGCCAAATGGCCTACTCTTGCACCTATTGTCTATTGACGGGTTTAGAAGGATGTGGGCTAAATGCAGACCGGAGGGACAAGTGTAGATAGGACATGTTTGGCCGGTGTGGGCAAGTTGGGCCGAAGGGCCTGTTTCCACGCTGTATCACTCCAGGACTCAATGGCTGGGAGTGATCAGGAAACTGCCAGGGTCGGGTTAAAATCCACCACACCTCTTTCCAAGTCCCCCAGCTCTCAGAAGTACAAATGATGGAGTGGTTCCAGAGGATAAATCCAGAAAAAACAAATACCCCCAGGTTTACTTCAGATGTGAACATATTTGTACTTTTAATTCAGGCTTGCAAATGGCTGGTAATCTACGATGGTGCCTGTCAGCGATGAGTGAAATGAATCAGATGGGCCTGACTACGAGGCCTCAGGGAATAGGCAGGAAAAGGTCCTGGGCCGCCCATCGCAGAATAAATTACGCGAATAAACGGCTAAACAATTTCTCATTCCATCCACTTTTGTGGCACAAAAGGGAAATTCTCCTCATTCCAACGCTAGATATTTATTGTGAAGTAAAGGGCGCTGAAATTAAACTGCCCCGCACACATTTCCTCCCGGTCATCGAGTTATGTGCGAGGCGTCTCAGGGAAGGAGAAACGAAGAACTGCAGGTGCTGGTTTACTGAGGAAAATCTGCTGGAGTGCCGGAGTAATGTTTTCCAGCATTCTTAACCCACCCCCTACTGCAATCAGTCTGAAGAAGGGTTATAAGTGATAGGAGCAGGATTAGGCCCTTCGGCCCATCAAGTCTACTCTGCCATTCAGTCATGGCTGATCTATCTCTCCCTCCTAACCCCATTCTCCTGCCTTCTCCCCATATCCCTTGACACCTGTACTAATCAAGAATCTATCTATCTCTGCCTTAAATATATCCACTGACTTGTGGCCTCCACAGCCGTCTGTGGCAAAGAATTCCACAGATTCACCACCCTCTGACTAAAGAAATTCCTCCTCATCTCCTTCCTAAAGGAACGTTCTTTAGTTCTGAGGCTGTGACCCCTAGCCCTAGACTCTCCCACCAGTGGAAACCATCCTCTCCGCATCCACTCTATCCAAGCCTTTCACTATTCTGTAAGTTCTATGAGGTCCCAACCCAAAACGTCACCTGCCCATGTTCTCCAGAGATGCTGCCTGACCCGCTGACTTCCTCCGGCACTCTGTGTCTTTGCTTTTAGATAAGAACAAGAATATTCAGGGATTGGAGGGGTATGGATTATGTGAAGATGGTCTTGGCATTATGTTCTAACAGCACGGAAACTGGCCCTTCGGCCCAACTCTTCCATGCCGGCAAATGCCCCACCTAGTCCCATATGCCCACATTTGACTGATAATTCCTATCCATGTACATGTCCAAATGTCTTTTAACTGCTATCATTGTAACTACCTCCTCTGGCAGCTCGTTCCATATACCCACCACCCTCTGCATAAAAAATGTCCCTTTCAGATTCTTATTAAATCTTTCCCCTCTTACCTTAAACCTCTGCCCTCCAGTTCATACAAACATAGAAAACAGGTGCAGGAGGAGGCCATTCGGCCCTTCGAGCCAGCAATTGATTGGGGACTGATCATGGCTGATCGTCCCCAATCAATAACCCGTGCCTGCCTTCTCCCCATATCCCTTGATTCCAGTAGCCCCTAGAGCTCTATCTAACTCTCTCTTAAATCCATCCAGTGACTTGGCCTCCACTGCCCTCTGTGGCAGGGAATTCCACAGATTCACAACTCTCTGGGGTGAAAACGTTTTTTCTCACCTCAGTCTTAAATGGCCTCCCCTTTATTCTAAGACTGTGGCCCCTGGTTCTGGACTGACCCAACATTGGGAACACCTTTCCTACATCTAGCTTGTACAGTCCTTTTATAATTGTATTTGTTTTCTATTTGATCCCTACTCATCCTTCTAAACTCCAGTAAACTGGAGTTCAAATACAACTTTGCGCATTCATTCCATCTACTCCCCTCGTGTTTGTGTACACCTCTATAAGATCACCCCTCATCCTCCTGCGCTCCATGGAATAAAGTCCGAGCCTGCCCAACCTCTCCCTGTAGCTCAGGCCCTCGAGTCCTGGCAACATCCGGTAAATCTTCTCTGCGCTCAATTTCCAGTTGAATGGCTCCCTTCCCATAGTAGTGTGACCAGAATTGAACGCAGGGCTCCAAGTGCTGCCTCACCAGAGCCTTGAAATTACTGTAATATAACATCACAACTTCTCCACTGACAATGCCTCGAATGATGAAGAAATACCATGCCTAAACCCTTCGTCACCATTCCGTGACGCCACTATCAGGGAATTGCATACTTCCAGGTGCTAGATAATGCCACAGATAAATATAATCGTCAAACTTAAGTGCAACAGGTAGAGCAAAGGGGAAGATACAGAGTGCGGAATATAGTTCTCAGCATTGTAGCGCACCAGTTCCACAGACAAAGTCCAATGTCCGCAATGGGGTAGAGGTGAATCGGACAGTACCCTTGCTTGTGGAAGGACCGTACAGAAGCCTGATAACAGAGGGGAAGAAGCTGTTCCTGAGTCTGGTGGTGCGGGCTTTCAAGCTTCTGTATTCACTGTTAGTTTAGTTTAGTTTAGTTTAGAGATACAGCGCGGAAACAGGCCCCTTCGCCCACCGGGTCTACGCTGACCAGCAATCCCCGCACATTAACACTATCCTACACCCACTAGGGACAATTTTTACATTTATACCAAGCCAATTAACCTACAAACCTGCACGTCCTTTAGAGTGTGGGAGGAAACCAGAGATCTCGGAGAAAACCCACGCAGGTCACGGGGGAGAACGTACACAAACTCCGTACAGACAGCGCCCGTAGTCGGGATCGAACCCGGGTCTCCGGCGCTGCATTCGCTGTAAGGCAGCAACTCTACCGCTGCGCTGTGGATGGGAGCTGGGAGAATGAGGAATGACCAGGGTGGGACAAGTCTTTGATTATGTCGGCTGCTTTTCCCAGGCAGCGTGAAGTGTAGATGGATTCATCGGTGGGGAGTGTGGTCTCTACAGGTTCTTGTGTCTCCCCCACCTCTAACACACGTGTTATTTTGAACGCTAATACACCTGTTAGCACACCTACTTATTTAATTTTTGGGTGAGGGTCTCGAAGTTTCCAACAAATAGAATATAAAAAAACCAAGACGTCTTGAAATCGGGGCTTAAACAAAACCACAAAGTGATTGAGTAACTCAGTGGCTCAGGCAGCATTTCTGGAGAACATGGATAGGCGACGTTTTGAGCTTTAAGGGCCTGACCCACTTGGGCGTCATTTGCGCCTCATTTACGCGTCACGACGGACGACGCGCGCGTTGTGACGCGCACCTGATGCGCGCATGGCACGTGGTGAGGCGTGGGGGTGTAGGCAGTGACGCACGGTCACGGGATTTCGGGATTCACAAATGACGCGCAAATGACACCCAAGTGGGACAGGCCCTGTAAGCTACCCAAGCGGAATATGAAAATTGACGCACACACTCACGGTGGCGCAGCGGTAGAGTTGCTGCCTCACAGCACCGGAGACCCGGGTTCGATCCTGACTACGGGCGCTGCCGTACGGAGTTTGTACGTTCTCCCCGTGACCCTCGTGGGTTTTCTCCGAGATCTTCGGTTTCCCCCCACACTCCAAAGACGTACAGGTTAGTAGGTTAATTGGCTTGGTACAAATGTAAAAATTGTCCCTGGTGTGTGTGTAGGATGGTGTTAATGTGCGGGGATCGCTGGTCGGCGTGGACCCGATGGGCCGAAGGGCCTGTTTCCGTGCTGTATCTCTAAACTGAACGAAACAGAGGGGAGGAAAAAAGGTGTAACGGTACAGCACAGGAACAGGCCCTTCGACCCACAATGTTTGTGCTGTACCGTGACTCCAAGTTAAACTAATCTCATCTGCCCGTACATGCAGCTCCTACTTGCCCAGAGTAGGGGAATCGAGTACCAGAGGACATAGATTTATGGTGAGGGGGAGAGATTTAATGGGAACTTGAGGGGTAACTTTTTCACGCAGAGGGGATTGGGTGTATGGAACGAGCTGCCGGAGGTGGTAGTTGAGGCTGGTATTATCTCAATGTTTGAGAAACATTTAGATAGGTACATGGATAGGACAGGTTTGGAGGGATAGAGTCATAGAATCATAGACCTGCCTGCGCTTGGTCCATATCCCTCCAAACCTGTCCCATCCATGTACCTGTTTAACTGTTTCTTAAACGTTGGGATAGTCCCAGCCTCAACGACCTCCTCTGGCAGCTTGTTCCATACACCCACCACCCTTAAGGGGCCAAACGCAGGCAGGTGGGACTAGTGTAGATGGGACACGTTGGCCGGTGTGGGCAAGTTGGGCCGAAGGGCCTGTTTCCACGCTGTATCGCTCTGTGACTCTACCAGTGAAATGAGAACTGGCCCTCCCACAGAAAGCTTTCGTAGCGTTTTCTCCCGCCAGGAAGATGGTGAGGCAGCTGGAAAGGAGTCTAACGGTTTGGGAATGGGAGTGGGAGGTGATGGTGGCGAGTGGAGATGGGAGCATCTGCTATGTTCCTTGGATGTTGGACGATCCCCAAAGCCCGGCGGCTAAATTATCTTTGGACCCTCTTTGTGTTTGCGCATGTGGTAAGCGGTATGTTGAACAGGTCGGTAAAGTAATACTCATTGTAACATGAATGGTTATTAAGGGTTTGGACACGCTAGAGGCAGGAAACATGTTCCCCATGTTGGGGGAGTCCAGAACCAGGGGCCACAGTTTAAGAATAAGGGGTAAGCCATTTAGAACGGAGACGAGGAAACACTTTTTCTCACGGAGAGTGGTGAGTCTGTGGAATTCTCTGCCACAGAGGGCGGTGGAGGCAGGTTCTCTGGATACTTTCAAGTGAGAGCTAGATAGGGCTCTTAAAAATAGCGGAGTCGGGGGATATGGGGAGAAGGCAGGAACGGGGTACTGATTGGGGATGATCAGCCATGATCACATTGAATGGCGGTGCTGGCTCGAAGGGCCGATTGGCCTGCTCCTGCACCTATTGTCTATTGTCTATTGTCTATTGAATGGAAACATAGCAAGCTTATCGACAATCGTGCCTCCACACTCTCTCTCTCTCTCTCTCTCTCTCTCTCTCTCTCTCTCTCTCTCTCTCTCTCCCTCTCCCTCTCCCTCTCCCTCTCCCTCTCCCTCTCCCTCTCTCTCTCTCTCTCTCTCTCTCTCTCTCTCTCTCTCTCTCTCTCTCCCTCTCCCTCTCCCTCTCCCTCTCCCTCTCCCTCTCCTCTCTCTCTCTCTCTCTCTCTCTCTCTCTCTCCCCTCTCTCTCTCTCCCTCTCCCTCTCCCTCTCCCTCTCCCTCTCCCTCTCTCTCTCTCTCTCTCTCTCTCTCTCTCTCTCTCTCTCTCTCTCTCTCCCACCTACTCTTTCACGGGAAGGTGATTGATGAGGTGGTTTGGCTCGGCACTAACCCCGTACAGATTTGCAGCTCGAAATACTTTAAGAGGTGTAAAGGCAAGTGAACTGAGAGCTGCTCAGAATGAGGGCGTTTACTCCTCGTAAACTTTTAATGCGGTTCCCACCGAGCGAGGGGAAAGATGTTAAAAAAACAACACGGTTTTCAACTCTTAACAGCAGGGCCTTTAAGAACAAGTTGGGCCAGAGAGGAGAGGTCATCGGGAGGGTGGAAGGAGGACTCAATGGCCATTGAGTCAGAGTCTCACAGCACGGAAACGGGCCTTTCGGCCCAACTCATCCACGCCGACCCTTCCACGCTGGTCCCGCCTGTCCGCATTTGGCCCATGTCCTCCAAACCAGTCCTAACCATGTACCTGTCCAAGTCTCCATGGCCAGAGTAGGGGAATCGAGAACCAGAGGACATTGGTTTAAGGATTTAACTGGCGAAGGATTTAATTGGAACCTGAGGGGCAGAAAACACACTGAGAGGGCAGTGAATGACTCAAGGATAATGGGTTCACTGGCCAGCGATGGTTTGGGACAGTGGGTCCACTGGCTTCATGGTCAGCATAGACATGGTGGGCCGAATGGCCTGTTCTTGCTCTGGACCATTCTACATTCTTTTCTCTACGTAACACTGAATGTTCCCGATGTTGGGGGAGTCCAGAACCAGTGGCCACGCAGTTTAAGAATAATGTGTAAAGCCATTTAGAACGGAGACGAGGAAACACTTTTTCTCACGGAGAGTTGTGAGTCTGTGGAATTTTCTGCCTCAGAGGGTGGTGGAGGCCGGTTCTCTGGATACTGTCAAGAGAGAGCTAGATAGGGCGTCTTGAAGATAGTGGAGTCAGTGGATATGGGGAGAAGGCAGGAACGGGGTACTGATTGGGGATGATCAGCCATTATCACATTGAATGGCGGTGCTGGCTCGAGGGGCCGAATGGCCTACTCCTGCACCTATTGTCTATTGTCTATTGAAGCAGATAAGAGTTGCTGGAGTAACTCAGCGGGACGGGCAGCATCTCTGGAGAGAAGGAATGGGTAACGTTTCGGGTCGAGACCCTTTTTCAGACTGAGAGTCTGGGGAGAGGGTAACGAGACGTATGAAATGGTACAGAACAAATCAGAGCTGGAGAAGCTGCCTGTCCCGCTGAGTTACTCCTGCACTTTGCATCTTTCTTCGGTGTAGACCAGCATCTGCAGTTCCTTCCGACACAGATTGGCATCATGTTCTGCACAGACATTGTGGGCCGAAGGGCCTGTTCTTGCTGTACTGTTCTATCTTCTAAGATTCCAGTCTCATATTCATAAGGTCATAAGTGATTGGAGCAGAATTAGGCCATTCGGCCCATCAAGTCTACTCCACTATTCAATCATGAGTGATCTATCTCTCCCTCCTAACCCCATTCTCCTGCCTTCTCCCCATAACCTCTGACACCCGTACCAATCAAGACCCTATCTATCTCTGCCTTAAAAATATCCACTGACTTGTGGCCTCCACAGCCGTCTGTGGCAATGAATCCCACAGATTCACCACCCTCTGACTAAAGAAATTCTTCCTCATCTCCTTCCTAAAGGAACGTCTTTTAATTCGGAGGCTGTGTCCTCTGGTCCTAGACTCTCCCACTGGAGGAAACGTCACATCCATCCTATCCAAGCCTCTTGTGTCTCGCACTAAATCTCAATAGACAATAGACAATAGACAATAGGTGCAGGAGTAGGCCATTTGGCCCTTCGAGCCAGCACCGCCATTCAATGTGATCATGGCTGATCATCCCCAATCAGTACCCCGTTCCTGCCTTCTCCCCATATCCCCTGACTCCGCTATTTTTAAGAGCCCTATCTAGCTCTCTCTTGAAAGCATCCAGAGAACCTGCCTCCACCGCCCTCTGAGGCAGAGAATTCCACAGACTCACCACTCTCTGTGAGAAAAAGTGTTTCCTCGTCTCCGTTCTAAATGGCTTACCCCTTATTCTTAAACTGTGGCCCCTGGTTCTGGACTCCCCCAACATCGGGAACATGTTTCCAGCCTCTAGCGTGTCCAAGCCCTTAACAATCTTATATATTTCAATGAGATCCCCTCTCATCCTTCTAAACTCCAGAGTGTACAAGCCCAGCTGTTCCATTCTCTCAGCATATGACAGTCCCGCCATCCCGGGAATTAACCTTGTAAACCTACGCTGCACTCCCTCAATAGCAAGAATGTCCTTCCTCAAATTAGGGGACCAAAACTGCATACAATACTCCAGGTGTGGTCTCACTAGGGCCCTGTACAACTGCAGAAGGACCTCTTTGCTCCTATATTTGATTCCTCTTGTTATAAATCTCATACTTTTTACTCCAAACCTGCGCCTTTTTTCCCGCTGCCTAGTGTAGAGTTGCTGGAGTTGTATTCAGGAGGGGAGGTCAGAATGAAAGAACACAGTGTAAACTGAGAAACAAATCCTCCAGCCTTGGCCATGGGATTGTTACCGGAACATGTCTCATTATCACTAACCTGTTTTTAACGAGTGTTTCTCTTTTTTTTTCCCCTCCGCCTTTCAATCAGTTGTTTTAGTTAGCAGAGATATTTTCAGACATGTCGCAGTGAACCAGTAATACTCTGTAATCAGTGAAATATTCGGCAAATGCAGAGTGCAGAATGTACTTTCTGTCTCTCGGGTAATACTGTGTTTCGCAAAACCTTCAGCTTAGTGTTTACACTTTTGGTTTTTACAGTATATATATATATATATATTTCTGAATTGATGTTTGCTCCAGGCCATGCCAAGTGAGTCGATGATTTTCAAAGCACCCACTGAACTTCCCTTGAGGGTCTGATGTAGGCTTTAGGTTCAATACGTCAACACAGCCCTGACAGGCAAGGAGCAGAGGACATTTCTTCAACATTGCTGGAGTCGGGTAATTAAGGATCGATTGGTGGAGAGCATCTTGAATGTTTTCATTTCTTTAGACTCAGGACTTTTAGACTTAGAGTCATAGTCATGCAGCGTGGAAACAGGCCCTTCGGCCCATCTTGCCCACACCGACCAACATGTCACAGTTGGACAAAAACGCTGGAGAAACTCAGCGGGTGAGGCAGCATCTATGGAGCGAAGGAATAGGTGATGTTTCCGGTCTAGAGCCTTCTTCAGTCTTGAGAAGGGTCTCGACCCGAAACGTCGCCTATTCCTTCGCTCCATAGATGCTGCCTCACCCGCTGAGTTTCTCCAGCATTTTTGTCTACTTTCGATTTTTCCAGCATCTGCAGTTCCTTCTTAAACATGTCACAGTTGGTGAATCTATGGAATTCTCTGCCACAGAAGGCAGTGGAGGCCAATTCACTGGATGTTTTCAAGAGGGAGTTGGATATTTCTCTTAGAGCCAACGGTATGCTATATTTAAGAGGGAGTTAGATGTGGCCCTTGTGGCTAAAGGGATCAGGGGGTATGGAGAGAAGGCAGGTACGGGATACTGAGTTGGATGATCAGCCATGATCATATTGAATGGCGGTGCAGGCTCGAAGGGCCGAATGACCTACTCCTGCACCTATTTTCTATGTATCTATGTATCAATGAATTATGGGGAGAAAGCAGGAACGGGGTACTGATTTTGGATGATCAGCCATGATCATATTGAATGCCACTGCTGGCTCGAAGGGCCGAATGGCCTACACCTCCTCCTATATTCTATGTCTTATCTACACTAGTTCCACCTGCCCACATTTAGACCATATCCTTCTAAACCTGTACTATCACTTTTCCTATCTAAATGCTCCTTGAAAGTTGTGATAGTCCCAGCCTCAACTACCTCCTCTGGCAGCTCGTTCCGTACACCCACCACCCTTGTAAAAAGCTTACCCCCTCAGGTTCCTATTGAATCTTTCCCCCCTCACCATAAACATATGTCCTCTGGTTCTCGATTCCCTGACTCTGGGCAAAAGACTCTACCCGATCTATTCCTCTTGTGATTTTGTACGTCTCTTTAGGGATACAGCGCTGAATCAGGCCCACCGTGTCCGCGCCGACCAGCGATCACCCCGTACACTAGCGCTAACCTACACGCTAGGGGCAATTTACAATTTTACCGAAGCCTATTAACCTGCACACCTGCAAGTCTTTTGAGTCTGGGAAGAAACCAGAGCACCCGTAGAAAACCCACGCGGTCAAGGGGAGAACGTGCAAACTCCGTACAGACAGCACCCGTAGTCAGGATCGAACCCGGGTCTCTGGCGCTGTGGTCCTTCCGCAGTTGTACACGGCCCTAGTGAGACCACACCTGGAGTATTGTGTGCAGTTTTGGACCCCTAATTTGAGGAAGGACATTCTTGCTATTGAGGGAGTGCAGCGTAGGTTTACAAGGTTCATTCCCGGGATGGCGGGACTGTCATATGCTGAGAGAATGGAGCGGCTGGGCTTGTACACTCTGGAGTTCAGAAGGATGAGAGGGGATCTTATTGAAGCATATAAGATTATTAAGGGTTTGGACACGCTAGAGGCAGGAAACATGTTCCCGATGTTGGGGGAGTCCAGAACCAGGGGCCACAGTTTAAGAATAAGGGGTAAGCCACTTAGAACAGAAACACTTTTTCACACAGAGAGTTGTGAGTCTGTGGAATTCTCTGCCTCAGAGGGCGGTGGAGGCCGGTTCTCTGGATACTTTCAAAAGAGAGCTAGATAGGCCTCTTAATGATAGCGGAGTCAGGGGATATGGGGAGAAGGCAGGAACGTGGTACTGATTGGGGATGATCAGCCATGATCAGATTGAATGGTGGTGCTGGCTTGAAGGGTCGTATGGCCTACTCCTGCACCCATTGTCTATTGTCTATAATCCTTTATTATTCTTACTGTTGATTAATATAAAGCGGCAAGGTAGAGCGGTAGCAGTGCAGCGGTTTCAGCGCCAGAGACACGGGTTCGATCCTGACTACGGGTGCTGTCTGTACGGAGTTTGTACGTTCTGTCCATGACCGCGTGGGTTTTCTCCGAGATCTTCAGTTTCCTCCCACGCTGCAATGATGTACAGGTTTGTCGGTTAATTGGCTGGGGTTTGTTTACTTGGTATAAGTGTAAATTGTTCCTCGTGTGTGGTCAGATAGTGTAAAGGGCCTGTCCCACTTAGGCGACTTTTAGGCGAGTGCAGGAGACTCTGCGCTCGCCACATGGTCGCCACATGTTCGCTGGTGGTCCCTGGTGAGTCTCCTTCATGGTCGCGAGGAGTTCCCGCATTCTGGGAACTAGTCGCGGCCTCAGAATGGTCGTCGCAAATTTTTCAACGTGTTGAAAACTTTTCTGCGACCAAAAATTGTTCGCCATGGAGAAAATGGATAATCCTGTAGTCGTAGGTGCAGTTACATAGAGACATCGAAAATAGGTGCAGGAGGAGGCCATTTGGCCCTTCGAGCCAGCACCGCCATTCATTGTGATCCTGGCTGATCGTCCCCAAATCAATAACCCGTGCCTGCCTTCTCCCCATATCCCTTGATTCCACCAGCCCCAAGAGCTCTATCGAACTCTCTCTTAAATCCATCCAGTGACTTGGCCTCCACTGCCCTCTGTGGCAGGGAATTCCACAAATTCACAACTCTCTGGATGAAAAAGTTTTTTCTCACCTCAGTCTTTAAGTTGTCGTGGGGTCGCCACGTAGCTATGGGTAGTCGAAGTCGTGGGAAGGCTGGTCGGTGCGGACTGGGTGGGCCGAAGGGCCTGTTTCCCACGCTGTATCTCTAATCTAAACTAGACTACACCCACCTGAATGAAGGCCTTTGTGACAATCTCAGAGGTGTTGCATCTCAACAGGCTTTTTATTAATAAAAACAAAAAAGGTCACACACATACACACACACGCACGCCGATATAGAATATGTATATGTACAGTATTTACAGCGAGCTCAGTCGACTAGCTGGACAATGTGCGGAACACTGGTGGTGAGAGTGGCCGTGTTATCAGCTGTCTGAGTCTAGTTCACTCTGTGGGGCTCCCGCTGTTTCTTCCCTCAAAGCCTTTCCCGCCGGCGTGGGTTTGGAAGTTTTAATCCACTTCTGGGAGTCCGATTCCTCAGAGGACGACCTCTTCTGCCTCCTCCATTTGGCTCGCCGGTTTTTAAACCACACCTGGGAAGAGTGTACAAAAGATTAGTTCAATAGACAATAGACAATAGGTGCAGGAGTAGGCCATTCAGCCGTTCGAGCCAGCACCGCCATTCAATGTGATCATGGCTGATCATCCCCAATCAGTACCCCGTTCCTGCCTTCTCCCCATATCCCTGACTCCGCTATCTTTAAGAGCCCTATCTAGCTCTCTCTTGAAAGCATCCAGAGAATCTGCCTCCACCGCCCTCTGAGGCAGAGAATTCCACAGACTCACCACTCTCTGACCCCTCTCACCCTGGCCACAAACTCTTTGAATCACTTCCCTCTGGAAGGCGACTCCGGACTGTCAAAGCTGCCACAGACAGACATAAAAACAGCTTTTTATCCACGGGTAGTTGCTCTACTCAATAACCAAAAATCTGTAGCCTCCTTTTGCTCTGGTATTTTATTTAATTCACGTGTTTAATCAATAATGTTTTTATTATTAATGTTTAATGTTTTATGTATCATTCCTAACTGTCACTGTATGTCATGTTGTTACTGTGGGCGGAGCACCAAGGCAAATTCCTTGTATGTGAATACTTGGCCAATAAACTTATTCTTTCATTCTCTCTGTGTGAAGAAGTGTTTCTAAATAGCTTCCCCTTATTCTTAAACTGTGGCCCCTGGTTCTGGACTCCCCCAACATCGGGAACATGTTTCCTGCCTCTAGCGTGTCCAACACGAAGATAGATGCAAAAAAGCTGGAGTAACTCAGCGGGTGAGGCAGCATCACTGGAGAAAAGGAATAGGTGATGTTTCAGATCGAGACCCTTCTTCAGACTGAGTCAGGGGAAAGGGTTTAGTTTGGATTTGTTTATTGTCACGTGTACCGATGTACGTTGAACAGGATAGGTCAAATGTTGGGTCAGGACCCTTCATCATAATATGGTTGAGTTCTTCATTAGGATGGAGAGAGACATAATTAATTCAGAAACAAGGGTTCTGAACTTTGAGGGTATGAGACGTGAACTGGCCAAGATAGACTGGCAATTGATTCTTAAAGGGTTGACGGTGGATATGCAATGGAAGGCATTTAAAGGCTGCATGGATGAACCTACAACAATTGTTCATCACAGTTGGGCAAAAGAATAAATCAGGGAGGTAGTGCAATCCGTGGATACAAGGGAAATCAGGGATAGTATCAAAACAAAAGATGAAGCATACAAATTAGCCAGAAAAAGCAGCCTACCAGAGGACTGGGAGAAATTCAGAGTCCAGCAGAGGAGGACAAAGGGTTAATTAGGAAAGGGAAAATAGATTATGAAAGAAAACTGACAGGGAACATAAAAACTGACTGCAAAAGGTTTTATAGATATGTGAAGAGAAAAAGATTAGTTAAAACAAATGTAGGTCCCTTGCAGTCAGAAACAGGTGAATTGATCATGGGGAACGAGGACATGGCAGACCAATTGAATAACTACTTTGGTTCTGTCTTCACTAAGGAAGACTTAATTAATCTGCCGGAAATAGCAGGGGGACCGGGGGACAAATGAGATGGAGGAACTGAGTGAAATCCAGGTTAGCCGGGAAGTGGGTGTTAGGTAAATTGAATGGATTAAAGGCCGATAAATCCCCAGGGCCAGATAGGCTGCATCCCAGAGTACTTAAGGAAGTAGCCCCAGAAATAGTGGATGCATTAGTGATAATTTTTCAAAACTCTTTAGATTCTGGAGTAGTTCCTGAGGATTGGAGGGTAGCTAATGTAACCCCACTTTTTAAAAAGTGAGGGGGAGAGAAAATGGGGAATTACAGACCAGTTAGTCTAACATCGGTAGTGGGAAAACTGCTAGAGTCACTTATTAAAGATGGGATAGCAGCACATTTGGAAAGTGGTGAAATCATTGGACAAAGTCAGCATGGATTTATGAAAGGTAAATCATGTCTGACGAATCTTATAGAATTTTTCGAGGATGTAACTAGTAGAGTGGATAAGGGAGAACCAGTGGATGTGTTGTATCTGGACTTTCAGAAGGCTTTCGACAAGGTCCCACATAAGAGATTAATATACAAACTTAAAGCACACGGTATTGGGGGTTCAGTATTGATGTGGATAGAGAACTGGCTGGCAGACAGGAAGCAAAGAGTAGGAGTAAACGGGTCCTTTTCAGAATGGCAGGCAGTGACTAGTGGGGGTACCCGCAAGGCTCAGTGCTGGGACCCCAGCTATTTACAATATATATTAATGATTTGGACGAGGGAATTGAATGCAACATCTCCAAGTTTGCGGATGACACTAAGCTGGGGGGCAGTGTTAGCTGTGAGGAGGATGCTAGTAGTCTGCAAAATGACTTGGATAGGTTGGGTGAGTGGGAAAATGCATGGCAGATGCAGTATAATGTGGATAAATGTGAGGTTATCCACTTTGGTGGCAAAAACAGGAAAGTAGACTATTACCTGAATGGTGGCTCATTAGGAAAAGGGGAGATGCAACGAGACCTGGGTGTCATGGTACACCAGTCATTGAAAGTGGGCATGCAGGTGCAGCAGGCAGTGAAGAAAGCGAATGGTATGTTAGCATTCATAGCAAAAGGATTTGAGTATAGGAGCAGGGAGGTTCTACTGCAGTTGTACAGGGTCTTGATGAGACCACAGCTGGAGTATTGCGTATAGTTTTGGTCTCCTAATCTGAGGAAGGACATTCTTGCCATAGAGGTAGTACAGAGAAGGTTCACCAGACTGATTCCTGGGATGTCAGGACTTTCATATGAGGAAAGACTGGAAAGACTCGGCTTGTACTCGCTAGAATTTAGAAGATTGAGGGGGGATCTTATAGAAACTTACACAATTCTTAAGGGGTTGGACAGGCTAGATGCAGGAAGATTGTTCCCGATGTTGGGGAAGTCCAGAACAAGGGTCACAGTTTAAGGATGAAGGGGAAATCTTTTAGGACTGAGATGAGAAAAACATTTTTTACACAGAGAGTGGTGAATCTCTGGAATTCTCTGCCACAGAATGTGGTTGAGGCCAGTTCATTGGCTATATTTAAGAGGGAGTTAGATGTGGCCCTTGTGGCTAAAGGGATCAGGGGGTATGGAGAGAAGGCAGGTACAGGATACTGAGTTGGATGATCAGCCATGATCATATTGAATGGCGGTGCAGGCTCGAAGGGCCGAATGGCCTACTCCTGCACCTATTTTCTATGTTTCTATGTTTCTATCAGACAGTTTAGTTTAGTTGAGTTTATTGTCACGTGTACTGAGGTACAGTGAAAAGCTTTTTTTTGGTGAGTTCTATCCAGTCAGCAGAAAGACAATACATGATTAATACATGATTACAATCCAGCCGTCCACAGTGAACAGATACAGGATAAAGGGAATAACGTTTGGTGCAAACTAAAGTGCAGTGAAGTGCGATTAGTCCTAGGGTCTCCAATGAGGTAGATGGGAGGTCAGGACCGCTCTCTAGTTGGTGATAGGATGGTTCAGTTGCCTGATAACAGCTGGGAAGAAAATAAGAAAGAGAGAGAGAGAGAGAGAGAGAGAGAGAGAGAGAGAGGGGGGGGGGGGTTGAGAACAAATTAAATTAAATTAGTCCCCCATTTCTTTACACTTTAGATATATAGCGTTGAAACAGGTCCTTCAACCCACCGACTCCGCGCCGACCAGCGATCACCCCGTACACTAGCACTATCCGACAAAGATCCTCTGGCGAGCAAGATAGACCACTCGACGAAAAAGACGTAGTACGGTCATGGGCAGATTCACGGGTAATTTTCGGCCCCATTTCCGTAACCGGCTTCTGTCTCCGCACCAAAAATCCCGTCATAGCGGAGCAAAGATACTAGTGCGGAGACGGAAGCCGGTTACGGAAACATCCTCGTAAAAATAAAAGTTATTTGGTAAAAATCTTCTCCTCATTTTCAGAATTGTAATTTATTAACACAAACTGTTCCCCCGCAACGTTGATTACACTGCGAGTCGGGTCGGGTCGGGTTACTGAAATGGATGAAAAGAAGGCCCACGTTGCGCTCCGTTGCGTACTACACATCAGCCCATTGCATTTAGCAGGGGTGGTCTATCTTGCTCCGCTGTAGGATCTTTGCCATCCGACACTCTGGGGACAATTTACAATTTTTTTACCGAAGCCAATTAACCTACAAACCGGCACGTCTTTGGAGTGTGGGAGGAAACCAGAGCACCCGGAGAAAACCCACGCAGGTCACGGGGAGAACGTACAAACTCCACACAGACAGCGCCCGTAATCAGGATCGAACCTGGGTCTCTGGCGCTGTGAGGCAGCAACTCTACCGCTGCGCCACCGTGTCGCCTCTGTTGGGACTAACATTGTTTCTTGTGGATTGCAGCCCAGTTTTCCTTTAATCGCTTTAAATATCAGAGGGTAAAGTTAAAATCCTCTTATTTAGATGGTAATCAGAACTGGGAGTTAATTTTTTTTCTGAAATCACTCCTCAACCCCACACAAAGTCTCCCTGCCTCTGGAATTCTGTGTGATTTGTTTATGAGAAATATACTTATCTTTCTTTCAAATGAACTGGAGCAAGGAAATAATTTTACCTGAGCAGGGAAATGGGTTTAAGTTGACTCCTTGCCACATTCCACCAGCCCGCAGTTGTTCAATGTGTGCAAATATTTATATTGAACCTGTACGTGTAAGTTTGCTCTCACTGTTTGTCTGGCTAGGATACTCTTCCTTTCAAAGAATGACAACTGCCACAACTATCTCCTCCAGCAGCTATATTTAAGAGGGAATTAGATGTGGCCCTTGTGGCTAAAGGGATCAGGGGGTATGGAGAGAAGGCAGGTACGGGATACTGAGTTGGATGATCAGCCATGATCGTATTGAATGGCGGTGCAGGCTCGAAGGGCCGAATGGCCTACTCCTGCACCTAATTTCTATGTATCTATGTATCTATGTATGTATTCCACAAACCCACCATCATCTGTGTAAAAAAGAAATCCCACTCGGGCTCCTATTAAATCTCTCCCCCTCTCACCTTAAACCCATGGCCTTCTGGTTCCTGATTGCCCTGCTCTGGGTAAAAGATTCTCTGCATTCACCCTAACTGCAGCGAATCGTCCGATCAGCTGAGAAGGTTATTGGCTGCAACCTTCCCTCCATTGACGAACTGTACACTGCAAGGGCCAGGAAGCGAGCGGGTAAGATCATCTCTGACCCCTCTCACCTTAACCACAAACTCTTTGAATCACTTCCCTCTGGAAGGCGACTCCGGACTGTCAAAGTTGCCACAGCCAGACATAAAAACAGCTTTTTTCCACGAGTGGTAGCTCTACTCAATAACCAAAAATCTGTAACCTCCTTTTGCACTGGTATTTTATTTAATTTTGGGGGAGTCCAGAACCAGGGGCCACAGTTTAAGAATAAGGAGTAAGCCATTTACAACGGAGACGAGGAAACACTTTTTCTCACAGAGAGTGGTGAGTCTGTGGAATTCTCTGCCTCAGAGGGCGGTGGAGGCCGGTTCTCTGGATGCTTTCAAGAGAGAGCTAGATAGGGCTCTTAAAGATAGCGGAGTCAGGAGATATGGGGAGAAGGCAGGAACGGGGTACTGATTGTGGATGATCAGTGATCACATTGAATGGCGGTGCTGGCTCGAAGGGCCAAATGGCCTGCTCCTGCACCTATTGTCTATTGTTAATTGACATAGTTTGAAGATGAAGGGGAAAAAGAATTTAATGGGAATCTGAGGGGTAACTTTTTCACACAAAGGGTGGTGGTTGTATGGAACGAGCTGCCGCAGGAGGTAGTTAAGGCTGGGACTATCCCAACATTTAAGACGCAGTTAGACGGGTACCTGGAGTGATATGGAGCAAACGCGGGCAGGTGGGACTAATGTAGCTGGGACATGTTGGACGGTATGGGCGAGTTGGGTCGAAGGGCGTGTGTCCACGTGTATCACTCTATGACTCTGTGACACGGGAACAAACCCTTTGTCCCCATTAGTCCATGACGGACAAGATGCCCCATCCAAGTTAATCCCATTGCCCTCGTTGGGCTCACATCCCTCTAAACTTTCCCTATCCATGTACCTGTACAAATGAGATGTATTCAAGAGATAGATTTAGTTCTTAGGGCTCACGGAATCAAGGGATGTGGGGAGAAAGCAGGACTGGGGTACTGATTTCAGATGATCAGCCATGATCACATTGAATGTTTAGAGATACAGCCAGAAACAGGCCCTTCGGCCCACCAGCGATCCCCGCACATTAACCATATAACCATAACCATAACAGCACGGAAACAGGCCATCTCGGCCTTCAAGTCCGTGCGAACTATCCTACACTATCCTACACCCACTAGGGACAATTTTTACATTTGTACCAAGCCAATTAACCTGCAGACCTGTCCGTCTTTGGAATGTGGGAGGAAACCGAAGATCTGGGAGAAACCCACGCAGGTCACGTGGAGAACGTACAAACTCCGTACAGACAGCGCCCGTAGTCGGGATCGAACCCGGGTTTCTGGCAGTGCATTCAATGTAAGGCAGGAACTATACCGCTGCATCACTGTGACAGCATGGCGGTGCTGGCTCGAAGGGCCGAATGGCCTACTCCTGCACCTATTTTTCTATGTTTCTATGATTCTAAATGCCTTTTCAACGTAGTAGTTATACCCACCTCTACCACCTCCTCTGACAGCATGTTCCACAAACCAACCACCCTCAATATAAAACAATTGTCCCCGAGGGACCTTTTAAATCTTTCTCCTTTCACCTTAATCTTCTGCCCTCTAGTTTTAGACTTGCCTACCCTTGAAAAATCTATGCCCCTCATGATTTTTAACGTCACCCTCAGTCTTCATGCTACAGAGTAAAGAGCAGCAATGTATCCAACCTCTCCTTATAACGCAAGCCTTCTAATCTTGTGAATCTTTTCTCTATGCTTTCTTGTCATCGGGTGCTGTCCGTGTGGAGTTTGCACGTTCTCTATGCTTTCTTGGCATGGGGTGCTGCCCGTGTGGAGTTTGCATGGTTCTCTATGCTTTCTTGGCATCGGGTGCTGCCCGTGTGGAGTTTGCATGTTCTCTATGCTTTCTTGGCATCGGGTTGCTGCCTGTGTGGAGTTTGCATGTTCTCTATGCTTTCTTGGCATCGGATGCTGCCCGTGTGGAGTTTGCATGTTCTCTATGCTTTCTTGGCATCGGGTGCTGTCCGTGTGGAGTTTGCATGTTCTCTATGCTTTCTTGGCATGGGGAGCTGTCTGTGTGGAGTTTGCACGTTCTCTATGCTTTCTTGGCATCGGGTGCTGCCTGTGTGGAGTTTGCATGTTCTCTATGCTTTCTTGTCATCGGATGCTGTCTCTGTGGAGTTAGCACGGTCTCTATGCTTTCTTGGCATCGGGTGCTGCCCGTGTGGAGTTTGCACGTTCTCTATGCTTTCTTGGCATCGGGTGCTTTCTCTGTGGAGTTTGCACGTTCTCTATGCTTTCTTGGCATCGGGTGCTGCCTGTGTGGAGTTTGCACGTCCTCCCTGTGACCGCGTGGGTTTCCTCCGGGTGCTCCGGTTCCTACACGTATCCCACAAAGACGTGCGGGTTTGCAGGTTAATCGGCCCTCTGCAAATTGCCCCCTACTGTGTAGGGAGTGGATGCGAAAGTGGGGTAAGGTACTATGGTCGGTATGGACCCGGTGGGCCGAAGGGCCTGTTTCCGTGCTGTAAGGTACTCTAAAGTAACGAAACTTTGTTTCAGTTTCCTCCCTCCTTGTTGTTAAGAACTGGTTACCCAAATGTTGTTGTTTTTTTAATGGTCTTTGAGTGTGTGTGGGAGAGAAAGCATGAGAGCAAGGATTACACTGAACTGTTTTTCATACGCTGTCAAAGACTTAGTACAGCCCAGTCTCCGGAAGCTTCAATACCATGGAGTCATTCATAATTCTGGGGAATATAACGATATACAACACAGTCATCACAGTTCGGATATTTAGGAGGTTATAAAGTCCAGTGCAAAGATATTTCCTTTAAGGAGATTGACAACATTTTGGCTGCCTTCTATAGGAAAGATGTCATGTAGCTGGAAAACAGTGCCGAGAAGATTTACGAGGATGGTTGCCAGGATTCGAGGGCCCTGAGCTACAGGGAGAGGTTGAACAGGCTCGGACTATATTCCTTGGAGCGCAGGCGTGATCTTAGAGAGGTTGTATAAAATCAATAGACAATAGACAATAGGTGCAGGAGTAGGTCATTCGGCCCTTCGAGCCAGCACCGCCATTCAATGTGATTATGGCTGATCATCCCCAATCAGTACCCCGTTCCTGCCTTCTCTCCATATCCCTTAACTCCGCTATTCCTAAGAGCTCTATCTAACTCTCTCTTGAAAGCATCCAGAGGACCGGCCTCCACCGCCCTCTGAGGCAGAGAATTCCGCACTCACAAATCTGTGAGAAAAGGTTTTTCCCCCATCTCCATTCTAAATGGCTTACCCCTTATTCTTAAACTGTGGCCCCTGGTTCTGGACTCCCCCAACCTCGGGAACATGTTTCCTGCCTCTAGCGTGTCCAAACCATTAATAATATTTAATATTTAAGAGGGAGTTAGATGTGGCCCTTGTGGCTAAAGGGATCAGGGGGTATGGAGAGAAGGCAGGTACAGGATACTGAGTTGGATGATCAGCCATGATCATATTGAATGGCGGTGCAGGCTCGAAGGGCCGAATGGGCCTACTCCTGCACCTATTGTCTATGTTTCTATGTTTCTATAATCTTATATGTTTCAATAAGATAAACTAAATTAAAGGGAGACAAAACTCCAGAGTGTACAAGCCCAGCTGCTCCATTCTCTCAGCATATGACAGTCCCGCCATCCCCGGGAATTAACCTGGTGAACCTACGCTGCACTCCCTCAATAGTGAGAATCAAGAACTAGAAGGCATAAGTTTGTAGGTTCAAGGTTGAGAGGGGAAAGATTTAATTCCGAGGTGCAACCTTTTAACATGGAGGTTGAAGGGTTATATGGAATGAGCTGCCCAGAGGATATAGTTGAGATGGGAGACCTCATAGAAGTCTGTATCATTTGGTGCAGTTGATCCATATATAACACAATTTTTTTCAATTTTCTTCTCTAAACAAAACAGACAAGCAAATAAAGCACAACAACAGGCCCTTCAACCCACAGTGCCAAGACCATCTCTTAACTACCTACACACAATCCATATCCCTCCATTCCCTGCATGTCCATGTGTCTGTCCATTGAAATGCCACTATCATATCTGCCTCCACCACCACCCCCTGTGTGAAGAACTTGCCACGCACTGCTTGGGTCCTTGAATGGAGTCGAGGGGGGAGGTAAAAGCTTTACCCTCCCCCTTCTACTCCATTCAAGGACCCACGCAGTCGTTCCAGGTGCGACAGAGGTTCACCTGCATCTCCTCCAACCTCCTTCTATTGCATCCGCTGCTCTAGATGTCAGCTGATCTACTTCGGTGAGACCAAGCGTAGGCTCGGCGATCGCTTCGCTGAACACCTCCGCTCGGTCCGCGTTAACCAACCTGATCTCCCGGTGGCTCAGCACTTCAACTCCCCCTCCCATTCCAAATCCGACCTCTCTGTCCTGGGCCTCCTCCATGGCCAGAGTGAGCACCACCGGAAATTGGAGGAGCAGCACCTCATATTCTGCTTGGGTAGTCTGCACCCTAGTGGCATAAACATTGACTTCTCCAATTTCCGGTAGCCCTTGCTGTCTCCTCCCCTTCTCAGCTCTCCCTCAGCCCTCGGGCTCCTCCTCTTCCTTTCTCCTTTTTTCTCCCCGCCCCCCCCCCCCCACCCTACATCAGCCTGAAGAAGGGTTTCGGCCCGAAACGTTGCCTATTTCCTTCGCTCCATAGATGCTGCTGCACCCATTGAGTTTCTCCAGCATTTTTGTCTACCTTCGATTTTCCAGCATCTGCAGTTCCTTCTTAAGCCCTCTAGTCTTTGATGTTCTCCCTCCTGGGAAAAAGGTTGTGACTGTCTACTGTATCTATGCCTCCTGTAAGTTTATTAACTTCTATCCGGTCTCCCTTCAACCTCCAACCTTCAACCTTCAATCTCCAACATTCCAGAGCGCTAAAGGTCATTATTCTCTGACTAATTTAATTTTTTTTAAACGGTCCAAACTCCATCCAGGAGTTACACAAAAATGCTGGAGAAACTCAGCGGGTGCGGCAGCATCTATGGAGCGAAGGAAATAGGCAACGTTTCGGGCCGAAACCCTTTTTCAGACTGGGGAGAAGAAAGGAAAAAAGGAAAAAAGGCGGAGGAGGAGCCCGAGGGCTGGGGGATGGAGGAGACAACCAGAGGGCTGATGAAGGGGAGGGGACAGCAAGGGCTAGCAGAATTGGGAGAATTCAATGTTCATGCCCCAGGATGTAGACTGCCCAAGCGGAATATGAGGTGCATTTCCTCCAATTTCCGGTGTTGCTCGCTGTGGCCATGGAGGAGACCCAGGACAGAGAGGTCAGATACGGAATGGGAGGGGGAGTTGAAGTGCTGAGCCACCGGGAAGGCAGGTTGGTTATTGCGGACCGACCGGAGGTGTTCGGCAAAACGATCGCCAAGCTCCGCCTTGGTCTCACCGATGCAGATCAGCTGACATCTAGAGCAGCGTGATGCATTAGATGAGGTAGGAGGAGATGCAGGTGAACCTCTGTCGCACCTGGAACAACTGCTTGGGTCCTTGAATGGAGTCGAGGGGGGAGGTGAAGGGACAAGTGTTGCATCTCTTGCGGTTGCAAGGGAAAGTACCCGGGGA